>VACF01002459.1:0-102880 GCA_006891605.1 Pleurozium schreberi | reverse complement strand
TCGATCTTTTATGTTGTTCCTACTGGTGAAAGGCGCTTCCTGGTCACCGTGGGTTTAAAATTTAGGATCCCATCATCCGGACGGCAACTCGTGTTTTGCTGTCCCGTTTTACCCGTCCGTAAACTTGTTTCTTATTACACACCCTTACCTTGGCCCTTTACAGCCACCACAGGATAGGCCAACGGGGACGTGATTGAAGTTGAAGTCTGAAGATTGAAGACTGAAGATTGAAGATTGAAGATTGAAGATTGAAGACTGAAGACTGAAGACTCGACTGAACTCTTTAGCGAACTATTCCCAGTTGCAGCCAGATACTTCGTGTATTCCTAAAGCGCGCTCCTCTCTACCACGACAACGGGCCTTCGAAGATGTTGAATCTCAACACTAAGGTAGAAATACAGTGGAACTTCTCTAAGTTGCTCCTCTATAAGCCAATAAAACCTCTGTAAGCCAATATGTCAGACCGGCCCGGACTTGGCCACATTACAAAGGTTGTGACCAAATCTGATCCTCTCTTAGCCAATAAACCTCTGTAAACCAATATGTCATACTAGTCCAGGACTGAGTGAGTAAGAGAGGTTCTGCTGTATCTAAAACTCAGTGCTTGGGAAGAAAATCCTCCTTCCATAAGAACAATCCGGGTTTTTTTTCCAATGGCCACCGATTTCATCCCTTGAACTCTGGATTTTTCCGGATTTTTTCATCCAATATCATTTTTCGCCAGTCTGCTTCCTTTGAATAGAAAACTTTCACTAGGGAAAAAAAACTTCAAAGCTCAGCGAGAAAGTAACATCGTTAAGGTTTTCAACTACACCGCTAGCCTTACAGAATTGCACTGACTGAGAATTCTCACAATATTTGACTTTTGCAAGAGATGTTAGATCATAATAATCATCAAACATCTAGGTAGCAAACTTAAGGTCAAGGCAACAGATTTTACAGTGTTTAAATTGACAAACCAATTATTGAGCTTTTGTGCCAATTACATAATTTTGTGTCACTTAAATTAGGAGAAATATGAGCCCTACAAAGGCCTGTGAGTTCTAAAAGGCCGAAGTGCTTTTGTAGAAAAAAAATAAAAATAAAAAAATCTTTTTTTTCCTTGAAATCCGGCGTGGCACTACTAGTGTCACGTCAGATTCTTGATTATTTTTTTATTTTTTTTCAATGAATAAATAAAATTAAATAAATAAATAAATAAATTCTAAAATGTCATAGGGTCTTGCAGCTGATTTGCTTTGACCGCCTTTTGGAAGGCTCATATTTTTCCTAATACATAACTAACCCCAAAAAGACCAAGGCCATTTTTTTGTCAAAAAGCACTCAAAACTATCATTTCTACTGCGTTCTACTAAGAAAACAAAAAATACAATTTTTTTATAATCTAACCATAGGATCTTGTACTCTATTTGTCTAAGATCATGTGGTAGAAAAATTTTATGAAGTTTGTCCGTATAGATTAGAAGATATTAGCATTCAAAGTTGGAAGAAATTTTTTCTTAAACATCACCTTGCAATTTCAAATGGCTTTGTCTGCCATTTGTGAGAAATGTTTGCACTATGGACCTTGAATTTAAATTTTTTTGTGTTGAAGAATTGAGTTGAAAGTTTAAGGAAAAAATTCAGAAAAAAAAGGCAAGGTTTTCAATCCTTAAAAAATTGTTAAGTAGAAGTAGGTCCAAGATTGAAAGAAAAACTAAATCATTAGTAGCTCTTAGATGGGATCCAAACACAATATGCACACCAAAGACTAGAAATGTTCAAGAAACTATTTTTTTTCCATCCCACTATTACTTTCATTGTAAAAACATTATGTTTGCTCTTTTTTTCTACAAGAGTAGATTTCCTAAATATATTTTTAAATTCTTTTCTCATTGAATCTTTGTAGCTATACAGTGGAAACTCCTCAAACTTTCCCCGCACATCTAGACCCTACTCCTCATGCTATTTCAAGAATGAAGTGCCATAGATTTTGTTCTTGAACTCATGGCACCAATTTCTGTGGGATGGGGTCCTACAGTGCTGAGATGCTAGGCAACATGGCATGGATGCTCAAGGATTAGCTCTGTAAGAATGCCACAGACCAGAGTGGTCCGATGGATGACTTTATTGTTAARTAWAGAAAAAGAGAATTTTGGTGATTTGGTCATGAGGGGCCGCATCCTTATAGGGTTGACAAAGTTAAAGGAATAAAAACTTCTTATATACTAATTCCAAACAAGAATAGGAGAGTTCTTTTTTTGTCCCATGAGTCTTAGCAGTTTGCCACACACCAAACAATGAAACATTTGAAGATTGCCCACACCATTTGGCACAAGACTGAATTACAGAGATTGATTGATGACTCTCTAGCCTGCGTTGAAATATTTTTTTTTGGGACATATAGAATATTAGAATTGTGGGTGTTTCAACATTTTGTTTTAAATAAATTAAACATAGTAAAATTAAAAAAAACTAAAAATTGGCAATTATTGAGAACTTAAAAGTGATGACTTTTAACCAAAACAATGAACTTTCAGAAACCCTCTTCAATGTTYAGAAGTGTACGCGCCACGGACACCCCTTTTTGGCCTACTTGCACAAACGTGGAGGACATGAAATAACGTATTTTTTGATGCCCCACATATGGAACATGTTTAACTAATGTAGGAAGAGACCACCAAAATTTCAGCTCTAAATCATTAAATTTGGATCCTCTTTGGTACTATAAAGTAAAAGTAAAAAATCCGAAAGTGTGACAAATTATAGAAATTGACTTTTTAATCTAAAACTATTTTTTTAATTTTTTGAAAAATAAGAGATATGATCCCAATGAGAAACTCTAGAAAGAAATTGGGGTTTGGGCATTAGATTCATAATTCAAAAGTTATAGCGGAAGACAAAACCGTTTTAGAAAAAATCAAAAACTCGACAAAAAAACGGCAAGCCATTTTTGCAATGATCCTATCGTTTCTTTTTTTATTTCATTCTCTAGTTTKTTGCTTTCAAGTATCCTTGGCAAGAGTTGAACCTAGCCAAGATCCTAGGTTGATTGCAATAAACACCTGCACTATTTTGATGTCACACGTTGCATGTTGATCTGTTTTTTGGCCATAACTTTTGTCTTTTGACTCCAAATGATTCAAAATTTCTAAAAAAGGTACTCATGACCATTATAAACCTTGCCTAATTTTTTGAAATTTTCAAAAGTAGTTTACTATTCAAAAGTAGACCTTGATTGAATGTAACACTTACCAATTTGGAGTTTTTTTGAGTAAAAAAGAATCCAAATAAACAAATTTGGAGCTGAAATTTGGAAGAGATGGTCTTCTAGTAGACTTGTCGATGATGGCCAAAGGAGTTTTTAAAATAATTAATTTTAGGTTGTGTTGAAGTCTATAAAGTGAGCTTCTTTCTGCTTGCATTTTGAAACATATATATATATATATATATATATATATATATATATATATTGTGGTGGATTACCATCCTCATAGAGTTTTCAAAAATTTCTATCTTTTATTTTCTCTAAATTTTTTTTTTGTATTTTTCATAAATTATAATGTCCAAGTACCTAGTTGGGGGGGATTTAGCACTTTTCTAGTTCTACAACTTAGATAATGTTTCTATGCTTTTCCTTCCTAGAGTATTTTCTTCTTAAAGGTATACACATTGTCTATATTTTTCAAAAAAATAAAAAATTATTTTTCTAATTTTAAAATAYTCTGGAAAAAATCCAACAGTACTCCAAAAAACACAACAAATAGTACAGGTGTTTCTTGCAATCACCCCCTACCATCCTTGGGTCAAGGATGTAGTGTTCAAGAAACACAAGKATCYAGAAGAGGGTCCAAGCATTTTCCGGAGGCTGGTGAGWATGATTGGTATTGMAAATTAAGATATCTCRGTAACATGATTACCATCATTTTTGAGTGCCTCGGACAAGCAAGATGCATTCTTTGCACTTGCAACATTCAAATAAAAAAGGGGTTAGCATACAAGAAATGATACTTGCTATTGTTCTTCGAAAGAGGGAGAGCATCACAACTAATGTCATCTACCTCCTCATCTAAGTCTTCTAGTGCAGTTTGCATCATTGTTTCTAGATTTTTATAATCCAACCTATTCCTAACTTGTATTTCTATTAAATTATGTATACTAAAAGCCTACTCACATGGTATCAAATTTTTTGTAGAAAGTATGTGCCTAGTCGGCTACCCGCCAAAGAAAAGGCCTATAACTCAATAATTTTCCTTAACACTCCAAAGGTGGCTCTCAAAATACCCAAATTTAATTTTCCTACCCGATTCATTTCCAAAAATCTTTTTTTTTTTTTTTTTCATTTGCAACTGCATTCTAAACATTTCCTTTGTCATTTGGAAATCATCAAAAAAATTTGTCTAGGTCGAAACTAACTATCGATACTCCCCATGATGCCATATATTGGAACGGAGCCTAAAGATGCCCAACTGTTGGAGTTGATTAAAGTTATAAATGTTTTTTGCTAGTACCTTGGATTTCTAAAATTCATAGCAAGTCATCAGCTTATCATAAAAGTTAAACCAACCTATGACATGCAAACCATCCACAAGTCCACGACAGACACATTAGAGAAAAAAACAAGCGTTTSGAAGTCGTTCCATAGCCCTCCAAGGACCCCACAGATAACAAAYTGCATTTTTTTTGCTTAAAGGATTAGTTTTTTTCCTACTGTCAYTCATCTTATGTAATGATGTCATTTCAAAGCGACCTTCTAGAGGTCTCATTTTTTCTCTAATGGCCCGCTAGGGAATGACCAATTACAATTTTGCATCAACTAATGATACACTTGTTTTTTTTTATAAATGAGATTTAATTTATACTAGATTGAGTTAGTGGCCACAATTAACCTTGGACCTTTAAAGATGAAATCCATTATTAACTGATCAAACATCACGTYTGAGCTGAATTTAGACTATTAGATTGTGTTTGAAATTTTGAATAGCAATCTTCTATTTTTTTTATTGAAAACTATGAATTGTATATCAGGATTGCTGTAAGATACACTTAACATCTTTGGCTCAAAACAACCTATTTTGGTGAGTATTGTGACTTTTGGACTAATTTTTTTTAAATAAAATAAAATATGGATAACTTGATGATTTGGAAAGTATTGAAAAGAATRTGTCTCTAAAATTAGATGTTTTTGAGGGCATGGAAAGGCCATTTTCAAGTTGTTTCCTTTGTTGTAAACCAACACACTATTATCATATCATTAAATATTAAACAATCAATTAAAAAGTTAAAAGTCCATTCGTATTGAGTTGCCCGAAATCGCTATGTTGCCAAAATAAATGCAGTTTGAGCATTTAGGGGTTAGAGAACTAACACAAGAATCTCAAAAAATATGATGGATGGAAAAACACATTTTTTTGTGCTTGGGATGTGTTTGCAATCTTATGTTGTTTAACATTTGAACACCTAGTTTATTAGGAGTTAAAATGTTTGATAGAAAACATATATATGGTATTGTATTTTATTCTTACAATATAATTAATATATATTAAACTATGGCAAATTATTCTCTACTGGATTGAAAATTGGACAACAAACATCTTTTATTTAGAGGTCATTTTGAAAATTTAAACATTGTCATGTTCAAATATAGCACCATACATAAAGAATATGTTATATGTAGTCATTATGCAACTCGTTGAATATGTCCAAATTATAGTGGTCCAAATTAGAAGTGTCATAAATACTAGCTTTTGTAAGTGTTGTTTATGTCAATTTATGCACTTTATATGCCAATTTTATTGTATATGATAGATTGAAAACCACATTTAAAAAAACTCTAGATTATTCTATAATTATTGATGAGATTTATGGAGACTATTGTTTTCAAGGTAGTAAAGTAAAAGTTAACATAAAAATTATTTTGTAACCTCACTTTTTTTAATTTAAAAAAATAAAAATAAAGGCACAGGATGTGTCTTCCATATTAAACACTTTTACTACCACTATTGGGATTTGCATCCTACTAATTGCATATCAAAGTTACTTGAGGTTCAAGTTTCTCTTTCATTTTGGTCCGATATGACTTTAAACTTCTAGATTATGGTAGAAAAGTACCCAAACCAAATGGTGTGGTCGCAGGTTGGATACTTGGCAGTGATAGATGGTTTATCTAATGTGAAAGCAGACTTTCTACATGACATAAATTCCTCGCAATGTGTTCTTCAACAAAAAAATCTTTCATCTATTTTATATCTCATTCTTCAGTAATATTATTGTAAAGATGAATTCTGATTTAGACCTTTTATTTTTTTCATGTAAATGTATTTTGACTCATTTTTTAACATGTTAAAATCCAAAAATTGTGGGATATAYAAATTTTTAACTATAAATATTAAAGGACACAACTTCAACCCGGGGAAGGTTAAAAAAAATATTTGTAAAGTTTAGGTATTATGATCTTGCAATCAATGGGGACTTTAATTAAAATCTTATGAGGTTCATAGAAGAAAAGTTAGAAAACTCAAATTAGAAAATCCCTATTTTATCTCCTAAGATAATAAGAGACATTTTATATATAAAAATACATGTAGAGAGATAAACTTCAAATTGACCAAGTAAATCTAAAAGGGCTAGGGATATTACCACAAGGGTTAGAAACAAAATTAAACAAACGGCCACAATGATCTTTGGTAAGGATTGTGAGTTTGTGACTATCCCGGGGAGAAAGTACAGAAGTCTAGAAAAAATTAAAAWAACTGGCATTTTGGTCAATGCTCATTGTGATTTTTATTAATACTAGCTGTTGGCRCTTGCTATGCTATGCATTCATCATTAGAATTTTATGAGAATTTTTATGTATTAGATAGAATGTAGAACAAAAATCTCAATGAATCTTCAAATAAAAACCATTGACGGTTTGAAGTGTTAAAACTACATGATGGCTATGGAAGATTAAAAGCAAACGGGTGTCAAGGACAAAATTTTGAGCATATGTAATTAAGAATCTTCATTTTGTAAAAGAACTAGCGGTTGGCGCTTGCTATGCTTTCATCATTAGAATTTTATAAGAATTTTTATGTATTAGATAGAATGTAGAACAAAAATCTCAATAAATCTTCAAATAAATATGACTAAAATCTTTCTATAATTTTTTTTTTTAAGCAAGCATATATTGAAATGTACAATAGAAATTTATTAAATGATGAATGAAACATATGCAATGGTGAATACTATAAAAGATATACATACATTAGAATGCATTAAAAATTTGACTCCATTGTTTCAAAAAATAACAACCCAAATTGAAGAATTGAAAATAAGAACTTATAAATCTCAAAAACTTTGTGAACAACTTAATTGTTGTGGAATCCAAAATTGCTTCAATTGAATAAATTTCTCAAAATCATTTGCTAGTAACAATAGAAAATTAAAATCATGAAAGTTCATAGCTCATAAAAGCACAAAATCATAAAAGTGCAAAGAAGTGTAAAGTCAAGAGAAGCAATGGATTTGCTACCTCTATAATATCTTCTTGTGAATCGTCTTTAATATCACCTTAATTGCAACAACTACATTATTTCTATAATATTAGCTTTTGTGAAAAGTGATATTACAAAAGTGATTGCAAACTGCTACTCTATTTCTGTAATATCACATTGTGTGAAAATACAATTTCTATGTATGCACGATTGAAAATATTCTTACAAAATATTTAAAATAATTGTTTAAAAGACTTATTAAAATCATTATCATGCATTCTATTCAAATATATCAAAATTTTAGTAATATGTTATGTGATACAATGAATGCGTCGCATAGCAAGCACAAGCCCCTAGTATTAATGGTAGCATTTGTGATATTACAGAGGGAGTTATGATTTTAGTAGTATGATAGACAAGCGTAGTCTAGCCTCTTTTTTTTTTTTTTTCTATCAGTATTTTTCTATGCACATTTTTTATGAGTATTTTTCCGCAAATCAATTTAAGTGTTAACATCAATTATTTTGTCATGTATGGAATGTGTACTTGTTTTAATTATGTTTGATGGAATATGAATATGATGTGTGAGATTTAAATTGGACTAGTGTTATTATTTTCAGTATTAATTATTGAGAGAGAATTGCATAGTAATTATGTATTGTGCGTGACTGCGTTGTAAATGAGTGATAAATTGCAAGCATGGTCTTCTCTTCATTTTATTATGAGAGGGTTATATTTTATGATTCATATAAAAATTGATCATTGACTATTGCTATGGTCAATGTAAGATGGTTATTTAAATAATCCCTAAGCGCTCAAGCGACCATTTTTTGGTCGCTGCCCAACTTTGGGCAGAATTTTTGGGCAGATGAAAACTCGTTTTTGAATTTTTTTTTTTTTTTTCCTTGAAAGTATATTGGGTTGTCTTTCAGTATTTATATTCAAAAGCAAGATCACTACGGTTAGAAAAAAATCATAAGAGAAATAGTGCAATGTGTTTAGAATTTTTTGGTGTTGAAAAACTTACTATTTGAGGAAAGAGTTGATATTTTTATGACTGGATCTTATTTATTTTTTTACAATTCAATGAAAACCATGATTTTGACCAATAAAAGAAAAATTCAACTGTTAATGATAGAAATTGTATTTTTGGTGAATTTTTGAGGTTATAACATCAAAATTCACTTGAAGAGAATTTGAAAATATTTTATAATTTTGAATGTACAGATATCTTCTACTTTTTGTGCTTCACATAAACTTTTTTGATGCAAACTTCAAAAAAGTTACAGGACTTATATTTTATAACACATTTGTGTTTTGTCCAACCCCCTTGGGCTTTTAGAGGTTAATAAACAAGTAGACCTATGTAATTAATTGAAGACTATTGCCAAATAAGTGAATGAATTTAAGTAAGAATTATTGTGAGTGATTTTTAAATTTGTAAAATGAGAATGAGTATTATTTAACATGAATTGAAGTTGTTATATTTTGTGATTTGAGTGTGTGAGTAAAAAAGTAAAACAAATTGTTTAGTTAATGAAACTACTTCCAAAGTTCCAATACCCCACCATTCATTCTTCTTCTTACAACACACAGGAAATATTTCACATGTAATGCCATATTCATTATATTGAGACTTTTCGCAATCTCATTTTTATTTTTGACTTGAAGATAAGCTGCTTTATCTCTTTACTAGTATTCTTTTTATAAATAGGTAACAACACCAACTTTTAGATTTTCATTACAGAATCACTATTTGAGCAATATATATTTTTAGTTTCAATTACTATTTTTTTAAATGAATTTTCCAATAACTACCATTCTGTCTCAAAATCTGCGAAAAGTCTCAATTTAACGAATATGACCTTAATGTGGTCACGACGACCTAAATATTCCATTATCACTATTATTCCATGTCCATAATTTTAGTATTTCAATTACATCGTAGTGGTACCTTGCCATAAAAGATTGTCACAAAAGCATCAGAATATAGTGAAATGTCACAACATTCTCTGACATTTGGAGCATGATGATGCTAGTTAGAGTCACTAACTGATGTAACTTAGACTATTGAAGTTGCGTCCGGAATTAACAATCCAACAGGACAACAAAGTGCTGAGGGGGGTAAGCTAGGGTGTATAGGTGCTGACAATCTGGAACCGACGCCCCAGGCCTTCTTTCCTTGGAACTTTTGAACTGGATTGAGGTCGATGTTGTCTTTGACGCAAGCTGTGAGAATCACTTCATCCTCCTCTTCCCACGCATTCACTGAAAATCACAATTTTCAACAAGCACACATCTTAGTCATAGCAGGTGAGAATGGGATTTCCAGGGGCCATGTCTGCAACGATTGCATCATGCTGACCTAATTTAAACCTCATATTCGTTAGAAAGGCAGATTTCGGTGAAATTGACGAAATTTTATTCGCTCAATTCGGAAACCTTATATATATCTACTCCGCCTAATTTCTAAACCTTGAGGCACTTGACAGGCACAATTTCATCGCAGGCTCTGAAACATGCCATTAAGAAAGCCTTAAATGCGAGAGCAAGCCCCGTTTCAGAGTATCTCCAAATCCTGTGACGAGCTAGGGTTAATGAGTATGACCTGTAACAACAAAATTGGAGTTACAACAACAATCTCCTCCTGCTCAAAAGCATGCCGTTGAATTTGATCTTACCAGTGTGGAAGACGTAACAGGAAGGAATTGTGAACCACCGGATTTGAGACCCATCGGTTGCATATCGTGGGAAAATTCCCAGCCGAGATTCTTTCTTGGGGTCGAACTTGATAATGAAGTCACCTTTCGCAAGGCCCTGAGAGCACAATTTGCAAAACACAATTCATTAGGGTTCCTTCATATCAAATGTTGAAGCTACTTGTGAAACATAAATTCGTTTAGACAATGACTTAAGTACGACTTTTTCCTGCTTGCGTTTTCATATCTGGAAAAATATTTGGAAAAATTTGAAGAGATCGGCACTTTAATTTCCCAGGCACGCCAGAGGAACCTCAGATTTGAACCGGTTCAATCTAGTTTTTAGAGCTGTGTTCACTAGAATGTCACAATTTGGGCATTCTAAAACAGCACGGTGTCTCCATTTTAGCGGATACGACCGGCGTTTACTTCAAAGCTTCATGATTATTACATGTTGTACTTAAGTAAATGAATGGCATGAGCATTAAATTCTTGTTTTGAAAAACGGGAAGGATCGAAGTCTGAGTGATGTTTTTTGTACCCAGATATCGAGAAAGAGTGGAAGGTCCATGAAAATGGCGAAATTCTCAGAGATGGCAAAGTCATGCATTATGATTGGCCTTGCAATTGGGATGGGCACTGGCACTCCCACGACGCCATCCTTGGATAGAACACGGTAAATCAATTGCGGAGTAAACAGGTTGTACGTGAATATGAACATCTCCCCTGGCAATTTCAAAGAAGAAACAGAGATCAAACTCCAGTCACACAATAAATGTTACTCAATCCACAGCTTGGAAGCAGTAGCCACATTGTAATGAAATGAACATTGGCATCGCCCCAAGTATTCCTATTCCTATTCCTATTCCTTATAAAAATCGATTTGCTCGAGCTAAATTTATAAGTGTCTTACGAAAAGGAAGAAAGCGTATAATTTGGCGCTGTGTATTTAGCCAGTACCTGTTACAGGGTCTATCTTTGGGTGCGCTGTGAATGGGTGCTTGAGTTTCTGCCCATAGTCCTCAATACCGACGGTCTCCAAATCTCCATTTTCCAGCACCTTTATGCTATCTGCAGGCAYTCTCGAACTTTAGCATCCAAGCAGCAGTTTGACATTCAAGGATGATGAATCTCGCACACCCTCATGTCGATGAAGAAGCTTAATATAGCATAAATTTAATTTAATTCTTACTGATGAATCGAAGAAGCTCASATGATGTTTTGATTTAGTAAATRTATATAAGATTTCAGGTTGYTTTTTTGCATGATTCTGAAAATTARTCTGGRAACAGGAGAAATACGTCTACASCAGCATGAAAATTTCGTAGTACTGGTCAATTTGTCGCAATTGCAATTGATTTGAGAGTGGCGGACATACATGGTCTATCTCTCTCATCAAGCGCGAGAAGCTTCTTGTTATGAAAGACGAGCGCCGTGTTGCCTGCATCATCACATGTTCTTCATAAGCAAGGATAGACAGTACAGGCACACCATTAATTCTGGCTCGTCGAAGTTGTTGTTGGAAAGGATTCCAGTCAAGAAAATTTCGGTTCACAAAATAGGAACTTATGTAATCTAAAATGGGGCTTTATAATCTACACGTGGCAGGCAGACCCTTTGAAAAGAGCCAGGTTATAACTTAGAACATAAGTTAACTTAACCCATAAACGATCCCCGGCCATTTTCTGGTCAATGAATGAGAGAGCATCTTTCTGTGTAGGACACAAGTGCAACTCTTCATCCGTAAAATTTGGGGTGGAAGATCTTCTACAGAAGTTTGACTTCCAATGCATGCTTTTAAAGCTTTTTAACCAATGATTCTTGTGGTATCAAAATTCATGATTTTCACGGCCACCTGCCCGGCATTGAAGGGTTAACCACTCCCTTCAGTTTTGGAAGACAATTAATCGTCCTTGACCATTAATAAATCCATCTTCATTAAGACTGAGTAAGAAGATTGATAACTCAAACATTAGAGAGTATTTTTAACAGCTTCCATAGCTAAGCCATATTGTCCTTTGTACGAATACAAAGCTCCGAATATGACTTTGCTTGTCACCAAGAATAAACGCCAATTTTGYTAAATGGGCGGTTTAGGGTTTAGAGTGCGCGACATGTAAATCTATACCAGTCCTATTCTGCAAGTCAACTTATTTGTCGCCCCCAATCATGCCAATTTTTAACGAAATTGACGCTTTTAGCACTTTTTACCTGGCTATGGTCACAAGACATAAGGTAAGACATAAGGTAGACTGCTCTTAAAGCGACCATTGAAGAGCTCATTGCTTTTTCAGGGAAGCTAAACTCCTTGAAACAATTTTCAGTAAATTTTCATAGGAAGAAAAAAGGAATTGGCATCTAATCCAAGTTGTTTCATATTTTTTAGATCTTCAAGGAATTAGTTACAAATTTTTGAAGTTGTAATGCAGTGGTCACTGAAAGTGACCACCTCCTGAAAAATGGTACGTTGCTGGTATATTGAAGAAAGCAAAATGTTGGTCCCCAGGCCACTTGTGGCTGGGGCTTTGTTCTCCTTCTTTTTTGCAATGAAATTCCGTTTCATTTGTTTCAGAAAAGAAAAAAAAAAAGAAAGCAAAATGTACCTCTGTATCATTATCGCTTTTAGAGCATGCGCGCTTTAAGAGCAGACTCCCTTACTGTACATTATAGTGGAATCTTACTGTAGATTATAGTGGAATGTTCAACTGCCCTGTACCGAATCTTTATTCACGTGGGTTCGGAAAAACCCTAATTTTTAATTAATTTAATCACTTCTTCTTTTTCATCAACTGTCACACGTAAAGCGGCTGTAAAGGACACTTGAGAACCAAATCCTTGTGATTCGCCTGAAACTGGGGGGCGAAAGGAGGCCCATATGAATCGAAGTGGTAATTTAAAAMACTTTCATTGGCCACAAAAGTTTTTTGAAGTTGCGTAAGCTTCCTACCTTTGCCTTCGCCGTTGGAGAAATCCAACACGCCTAGCATCTTCCGAAGAACACCCACCGCAACTACAAAGTACGCCAGCATGCCCTTCATGTCTCCCACCTGCACCGACCAATATATAAAGATCTTATTAAGTCTCTGCATGAGTTGACAATTTCGTTAAATTATTGTGAGAGAGTCTTTGAAACATGAACTTTTTTTTTCAAAAGAGTAAAATTGGAGATTGGTAATTCTGATAAGTTGGCCATCACTTTTTTTAACGAATAAATGAAGTTTAAGGGTAATCAAAATCGCAATTGATAATAAATGGAATAAAACTGAAGATTCCGTAATTAAGATAAGTTGGTCATCATGAACAGATTAAGGCTTCAGCTTCAGTCTCGCTACGTGTAGAACATTCATTGGGCTTTGAACAATATTCTTTATTTATACCTTTACGAATTTGGGTGCTCCGTAAAACTCCTCTTGTTCCAACCGAGAAGTTCGGACATATCGTGCTACATAAGTGGCCTTCCCATCTTTGATATTCAATCCATGAATCATGCCGTCCCCATCGAACCTGCAATATTTACCAAAAAGAATTCAAGAAATTGGGATTGGCATGTTCATAACAATTGTTCATGACAATTAAGCTAAGTAGGCTCTGACTCTCTCTCACACCACAGACTTTGGAGAGATGGTTTGTAAAAGAAAAAATCGAATTTTGGTAATTGGAGAGACTACCTTACACGAAGGGAGACTAAAAAAAAGTTTCAAGGCTTTGATTCAAAAAATTTGTTAGTCTTTGGCAAAGACTATTCTCTGATATTAATAAGAACCTCAAATTCATCATAATCGCGAAATTTCTAGGGATTGGAACTCTGTAAGCGGATCTCTTAGCACTTGAATGTCCCAGTTTTGGCACAGACTATGAAACATGCCAATTTAACGAATTCGAATTTGACCACTGAGGCACAGACGGACTGATTCATTAACATATTCCAACGAAAAGCATAACGGAAGTTTGAGAAATTGACGGGGAAACAGAATACCAGTTTGAAGAACTTAAAATGATTTCCCCCCCACACACAAACAGATCGATCAGATCTAGACTTAATGCATTTTCATACTTTATACTGAAATGGTCTGCCAGTCTATTTTACGAGGTCCTTCCTGCCTTCACACAAGGTATATTACGATCGGGAGAAGAAATCATTGAACACTGTCTTAGTGGTCCGGCTATCCAGTGGTCCCAGGAAAAAAAAAAGGTAGTTGGTCCATTCATGGTTCCAGAAGCTACCTGTAGCGAGGGAGCGAGGGAGCGAGCGAGGCTTGGTCCCCACCCGGCCTTGCTAAGTTTAGCTACTGTAGCTCGCCCAGTTGACATCCTCCCTCCTCTGATCCAGGAATGGGAAAGGAGTGGAATCATGATGTGCAAGTTCTTAACATAAATCGCATGCCTCCCATCCGTCATGCAGCCACAGGAGCGGTCTGCCGTAATAGAGTAAACAACGACGTTCTTCAAGACTCTGACGTGCTGGAGTGGGCCAGGCCACCAGGTGGGGAGCTCGGTCGATCAGGACAGCAGGCTGGCTAGACTTGCTTCAGACGTCAGCAGTCAACACCAAACACAGCACACTAATAATGGTATTTTGTGTTATGTTACTACTGTAATAATGTCACCTAAACTTTTACCATACCTACTCTAAGAGCATGCCCATGGCAAGGTACCAATGGGCCTCAACAATGACAATGGCCGGGCCGGGTCTAGGAAATTGTCTCACATCACGCACGGCAAGCAAAAAATAGTGACCAGCCACTTCAAAAAGTGAAGATGGCGCGGGCAAATAGTGATTCTTAGGCGTTGTTCACTAAGCAATTTAAAAGTCTTTTGACCTCACCTTTATCAAAGTTTATCTTCAAAAGAGGAATAGACTCTTCTCAATATAATAAAATAATAGCATGGAGTGGATATTTGACCACTGTGCAAGTCTCCCCAGGGGGCCATGCCTCTTCAAGCAAAATGCCTCCTGTCGAAAAAGGTCGCCAAACAACAAATATTCCATGTTTGGCGCCTATGTTTGGCATGTAGTCGTGGCGATGCTCTAAAGTCTAAACTTCAAGTGGTTTGCATTGATTTAGGATTGTGTTCAGCACCCTCTTGTCATAATATTTAATTCATGTATTTAAGTGTATATTTTTTTCATTTCAATTTGATTAAATAATATATAACACTAAATCTCATTTCATAAAAGAATATTATTCCAAAAATTTACAATAGTTGACAAATAGTGTTTATAATTTTATGTTGATATTTGACATAAGTGTTGGTAACATCAGCAAGATTGTTGACATTTAGTGTTGTACTGACATGAATACACGACCCCTCTGTCCACTTGTCCAAAATAAGTGTGTTCCTTGGAATCCCTTCAATAGCTTGAGCATGAGCAAAGATTTTTGTGCCAAAAAAATAGGGCTGAAGATTGATTAACCCCTAAAAGACCAACATGCGTTTTTTGGCAACATAGATTTTTTGGGTAGGTACGTGTGACTAGAGATTTGCATATTTTAGGCTGAAACTTTTACAGAATGTGGGGACAAGGAATATCTTTCATATGCACAAATTTCATGACATTCGGAAATATGAGTCAAAAGTTATTGCATAATATGTTGTTTGTTTCTCAACTCAGGCAGTCCGGGCAGATTTGAAAAATCACTTTTTTTTAAAATAAAAATTTAAAATTTGTTCTTCAAATTTATATGTACTCAAAAAGCTTTCAATCATTGCATTTCAATAGTTAAAATGAAAGTTATAAGGCTTTTTAGTTTGCGGGCAGTTATGGGATCCTTGCACCAAAAAAAACTTTGAAGTCCTTTATTTTACTGAAACTTCAATATTTTTGAAAAAAAATAATGCTATTGGATGTAAATTTTTTATTAAAACAATTCAACCATTTTGATTGGCTTTTTTTAATTTTATAACTGATTTATTAACAATTTTGAATTTTGAATCATTCTCTACCTTTTTCCACTTATTATTTTTTTCCTATATGTTGTAGTGTTGTACAACTCCAAATGATCTGAAAATTTTCATGTATGTAGCCAACTTGCCCTGGGTAGGCAACTCCCATATTATTTGACCTTGATTATAATCACTTATAATGCGTTTTAATTCAATCTTAAGGGATACAATTTGTTTTAATGTGGAATAATCTTGTAGCCCTTTTAATAAGGAATTCAAATACTTACTTATTTACATGAAATGAATATTTTTGAAGACAATAATAGCATTAAAAACATAATTATATGAGTTTTTTTAATACATGCATCATAGGCCAAGCTAGGCAACTTTTGAGGCTTTTTAATAAAAATTTAATTTTAAGTAGAGGGAACTTCTTTGTATGCATTTTTAGAAACTATGCATAGGTGTTTCAATTCTTCATATATATTGTGAGTTTTTTACTAAAATTTATGCAATTCAACATTTTTTACATATAATTTTTTTTAATTTGGTCTTCACCTAGCTTTTTGGTCTTTTTAATTTGATATAATTTTAACAAAAGCCGTCCTCTGAGCTGTTTTAATGCCGATGACCCCTGTATATAATACAAGAGTTGCGTACCCGGGCAACTTGCCCTGAAAAATGAATCCAAGGAAGCACAACCATTTTGGACATTTTTTCATAATGATTTGACCTTGTGAAGTGCAGCTACCCGCTGTTTCGCAGGGCCCAAAAAAGGATTTTTTCCACTTCAAATGCTAATATCTTGCAATCTACATGGTGGAAATTTCTGAAATTTTTTCCACATTTTCTCAAACTAGAGTACTACAAGTCTACAAGATCCTACGGTTACATGTGTCAAAAAATGATATTTTTCAAAAATTTGGTACTTGTACTAGAAATGGCAATTTTGAAGCATTTTTGGTGAGAACATATGGTAGAAGGACCCATAACCAATCAAATAAGCAATTATGGACATGATCTAGGGTAGTGTTAGGCAAAGCAAATATTTTCAAAGGTGCATTGACTGAAAAGATGGAAATTGAAAAAACTTTGGTAATTTTATCTCTTACAATGAAATTACTATGAATTTTGAAAGGCCAAAGCTAGGCTTGACCCATGATCAACATGTAGAGTCATCCAATTCCGATCATTCAAGAACTACTTTCCCGCTCATTGCTTCCTACTTTCTTGCTCACTTATGTGTCATGAACTTATTGGTCCAAACCTTAAAAAAATCAAAAACACGCATTCCAAGGAGAAATTGGAAATTTGTTCCACCTTGGTCGGAAATACAACACCCTATTGATTGGTGAGGAGGCGCCGGTTATGAATGGGTCCCTCTACCATAGTCAAGGAACTTTAGGGGTTAACCCCTAGAGGTCCAAAGAACCTACTTTGGTCTTTTTGAAAACTTGGGCAGGCTCTATTGACTTCATAGCTTGGAATTTTTGCAGGAATTTTTTAGGATGAATGCTACTCAAGTACTCATCATAATCTACATGTGAAGCTTTGTTTCATATCATTCCAATAAATATTGCAAAAGTTAGAAGTGTTTTATCAATTTCAATGTCAAACTAGGCACCAATAAATATTTTCTAAAAATATAAAAACAATTTTCTTAAATTTTATAGATTGATACCTAGTTACCTACTCAAAAAAATTGAATCATTCAACTCCGAATAATGAAATAAAAACTACGAAGAGTTTTATTTTGTAGTTAGAAAAAATATATAGGGTCATTGCAAAAAACACTAGTCCTATTCTCCATCACAAATTCACAATGATGTTGCTCTCTTGTGAAATTTCTAATCTTCATTCTTCAATAACTTTTGATTTTTGAAGCATCAAGTCATAAACCCCATAAACTTGAAATTTTTATTAGAAATGCGGAAATGCCTAATTTGATGATAATCATATCTTTTATTTTTTTTAATTTTAAAAATAAATTTACATTTAAAAATTGTTTTTGTTTATTTGTCTCTCTTTGAGGTTTACATTTTTTTACTACATTAGGACTTAGGAGTCCCCAAATTTAATGATTTGGAGCTGAAATTTTTAAGATTTATTTACATAGTAGGAAAGCATAGACCTACCAAAGGGAATCTGAACACATATTATTTTATGTCCTACACATGAGTACAAACAGCACTCCCATTGCGCGCAATTTTTAATGATTGATGATGGTTTAAGATCATTTATAGCAAAAGTGTACATAAAACGGCTGGTGTTTTATGCAATAACCCTATAAAGTTGTATTTTTCTCTCAATTTTGAAAATTTTCAGAAAAAAAATGAATTCAAAGAATACTAATTTCTTACTAAAATATTTTCATTGCTGAAATTAATAATTTTCAAATTCTTCCAAAAATTATTGGCATATTAGGGTCATTGCAAGAAACACCATGCATTTTGTGGACACCTTTGTAACAAGCTCTCTTGTCCTCTGCTATAACTTTTGAATAATGAATCCAATGCAAAAAAAAAAAAAAAAATGTATTTCTAGATGTTGTGATTGTTATTGTATCCCTTACTTTTCAAAAAATTTAAAAAATAATTTTATATTTAGATTGGCAATTTTCAATTTCATAAATAAATTGTTAACAATTTAGTATTTTGAATCATTCTCTACTTCTTTCTACTTACTATTTTTTTCCTACATGCTATTTTTTTCCTACAGTTTTTTCATCTTGTTTGAAAATTCATAAGTAATTTGAAAATGCTTCAAAAAATAAGAAACAACTTGTGATACAGTCACAATCTATTTATCTTTGTCTGAAAAATGAGCTAAAAATATTTCCATCAAAGAAAATACAGAAAGGGGAACCAACCCTTAAATGAGCCATTTATGAGCCTCCTACCTTAGTTATGATTTTCATCAAAACCATTGTCACCAATCACCCTATGTCCCATTTTTTTTAGCAATACCTCCGAGATCCAGAGTCTTTGGGGCCAAAATTCAATTTTGAGTGCCCTGATTTCAGTCTGTGGGGCGCTTAGGGTTAATGTCATTGTGAAAAATATTTAGGTTCCAATGGATGATGCATAAGATAATAGATCAAATGGTCATCTTTGGAAATTTGTATGAAAGGGGGAGGTTTGACACTATAGTTTGTTTGAACGCTCTCCAATTAGTTCTTTTGGGTCTTTTACCCAATTATCTCTCAAGGATTTGGACAACGAAATGTGTCCTCTTCAAATTTTCAATGGCAAGTTCTCAATAAGGTGAAACAAATCTCAATATTATGTAAAGTAAGGGCTTGTAGAGTAACAAGTTGACCTATTTGTTGTAATTTTTTATTTTCAAAATTTCAATGTAAAAAACATTTAAAAAATTAGTCTTACAAAAAAAAGGACCAAAACAAAAATTTTCTTACAATAATGTGAATATTGGAGATGAAAAAAAAATACTTTCTTGGACATTTCTTGTCTTCAATATGCACAAACAAATTGGGTTTGGAGGGAATTCTTTAAAAGTTGTATTTTAAGCAATTTAAAAAGTACAAGGTTCAATTTGGTTATTTTATATGATCAAAAACACAAACTAATTAGAATGATTCCAAATTATTTGAGATTTTCTAAGAAATATGCTAGTGATATCAATCGTTAAATTTCAAAAATTGAAAATGGTTAATAGCTCTAAGATGGGATTGAAACAGAACAATCCAAACGGTGAGATTGTTCTAGAAAGCAAACTTCACCTTGTCCATCAATGTTTTTTGAAAAATTGTGAAAATTGCATTCAGAAATGAATGCTATAAGTTTTTTTTTCAAGAAGATCCTTAGATTGCCCGAAAAACAAGATTGTCCATAACTTTCTCATTACTAGTCCAAATACAATGAATCAAAGCTTCACATGTAGACAAAAAAATATTTAAAAATTTAATTTTGAATTTTTGCAAAATTTTTGTTGCTGCCCGCCGAGTTCAATTCTGGGGTTTTTGTTGTATAACTTTTGCTCCCTGGCACCAATTGAAATAAAAATTATATTCCCACAAAGATAATCATTTTTTCTATCTTATGAGAAAGTTTCAAAAAGTTTCATCAAAATCAAGGTCACAGGAACCTGCCCGAATTCCAAATTGTCCCCCGAGGGGACAATGGGACTTTAAGGGTTAAAAGATGGATGTATAGATTGTGGTCATTTGTTTTTATTTATTATTTTTGTTCATTTCTAATTTCTAATTTTATTTATAACCCTCAAGCTAATTTCCCTAGTCCCTTTTAGATTTATTTGGCTAATTTGAAGTTAACTATATGTGTATGTATGTGTATGTATATATGTATGTGTATGTGTATGTGTATGTATGTGTGTGTATGTGTGCATGCATGCATGCATGTATTTTTAAATATTAAACGTGTCCAAAAATTTCTAAAATAGGAATTTTCTATTATAAATTTTCTATTATAAACCTTATAAGATTTTAATTAAAATGCCCATTGATTACAAGATCATATTGCCTAAATTTTACAAAAAAAAATATTTTTTAACCTTCTCCAAGTTGAAGTTATGTCTTTCATTATTTTTAATTAAAGAAAAAGAAATATAGCGCAATTTGTGTATTTCAACATGTTGAAAACGATTCTAAATACATTTACATGAAAAAAAATAAGCAATCACAAATCAAGATTCATCTTTACAATAATATTATTAGAGAATGAGACATATATTAAATGAAAGAGAAATTTGAACTACAAGTAACTTTGACATGAAACTGATGGATGCAAATCCCAATAATAATAGTAAAAATGTTTTAAAATACAATAATAATAGTAAGAATGTTTTAAAATACAATAATAATAGTAAGAATGTTTTAAAATACAAGACATGTTCTAAGTCTTTATTTTTATTTTTATAATTGCACCTCCTACATATTCAAGAAGTTGCATAATGACTACGTATTCTATATGTATGGTGCCATATTTGAACATGATAAATTTACAAAATTTGTTTTCAAGGTAACCTCATTCTTGGAACACCGAACCCTAACACCTAACCGGTGGACATGGTTAGGGTTAGGAGCGGAGACTGATTTTCTAGCGAAAGTGCTGTAAATGTTCAGGCGAAGTCTTACGCAGTTTTGTGCAACCTTTTTCTATAAATTAATGTGCTATGAACTTGTAGGAAGGGCCAACGTTGGTGCGTGTAACTATGTTTTCTTTTGAATTCGTGTTCTCTTGTGTCAGAAGCGAGCTATCTTCAATTGGGGGATGCAATAGAGATACATGAATCCCAGCACCCGCATTATTGGGAGCATTGTWTTGTCTAATCTATTGTGAAGGAAAATGAGAATTCTTTGTGAAATTATGTGAAGGGCGGATTGGCTTGAGATGCGTAGTGTAGTCCAGAATGTCCGTTTGTTGGAATCATTTGAAGGAGAATTTGTTGGAAAAGAATTTGTTGAAGGAGGATTTTGAGAACAAATCATCCATAGCATTGTCTGGGGGTAATAACACCAAATTCTTGAGATTTTCTCAGCTTACTTGAAGAGCAAGGGCAAAGAAGAGTATGCATTGCTGATTCTGGACTTCCTGATTTTGCGAGCAAGAGTATTGTCATGCCATTTCAAGGTTTGTTCTTCCCATTCAATTTGCACGTGATAGTTACTTGGTTCAATATGATCGAATTTGATTGTTGCTGGTTTACAAGGTTGCAACCTAAAAATGGATGCCCTAATTTCCCTTAATATGGAACTATGAGGCAATGTTGTGACTTGCATGCTTGTACATCGCTTTCGTTTATAGCAGACATAGCTTTAAAACAAACTTGCGTCATCAAATTTCATCAATTCTGTGAACTGGAAAATTCTATGGTTAGAATGATTTTCAGGTCTTGAGGACGATTGAGCTCTCAACTCCCTCCGGACTTTCGTATGCAAATATTTACTCCCTCCGTCCAGAAATTAGTGTCCACTTTGGACGTCATGTTTTCAAGGTTTTTTTGAAGTTTTTTTTGGTGTCCAATTTGATGTAGCTTTCAGGTACAGATTCGGTAAATTTTAAAATGCAAATATCAGAGACGACTGTTAGTTATCAAATGCCATATGAGTGTGTACAACCCAAATAATTCAGGAATGTACTGTACTGTACAGTATACTTTAAGCGGTGAGGGATGGTTCAGAWATTCAAGCATCAATAGACTTGAAAAAACATCTTGTGTAGGGTTTTCAAGACGGTAGTAGTGCGCTTGGAGCATGTCCCCCCAAGTTCCTGAACCTGCAGGAACCTTTTGGGGTTGTGTAGTGATAGCAGCAGCTGTTGTGGTGGGATCTGTCGCCATGGCTCACCAAAGTGGGAAAATCGCGCACCACATGATGACCACTTTGGCCACCCAGGGGGACCGCATCACCAACACCGCGGAAAGGATGACCAACACATCGGAGCGACTGGCTATGGCTCTGGCGCACCAGAGCGACCGTCTTGCAACAACAGGAGAGAGAATCGCTTCYGTGGCGGAAATGATTGACATCAATGTCAACTTGAAACATGTGTGTACGTGCCCCCCAGCCTTTTTATTTGGTCCCTCTGTTAAAAATTCTTTCTTCACCAATCTTGCAGCATCGCAGTGGAGGCTCCTTGAAAATTGTTCTGGTTGTACCAGGGCAGGTAAGTTAGAGCCGTAGAGGATACTATATGCATCCCTTCAAGAATTTAGAAAAAGATGTGTGAGCATTTGATATTTGAGAGCATGATCAGTACAGAGAACGAATTTTTTCACTGTCTACAAATTATTTTAGTGCAATTTCAAATAGGGAGGTTGAAGACCACTATAAATAGCAGTTTACAAACCCATTTCCATTTGAATATGGAAGGCCGGTTGATGAGATCAGGTCCCCATCAGTTCTTACGGAGTAGTATATTCTATGTTATCAGTAATTCAATGTGCATATATGACCTAAGTTCATTGTGTACAGGATTGACAGCCATATCAGACTGATGGTTTCAAGAAAGGAGTTCCGTTGCTAAGACTTCGGTAGAACTTTCGCTGTCTCACGAGCATTCCAAGTGAGAATTTTCTTGCACGATGATTGAAATCTTAATTGTTTGCAACATGGTGAAAGTCCGTCCACAACTGTGATGAGACTACCAGTTCCAGAAATAACGTTTACATTTTTTACATATTGGAGGCTAATAGCAGATTATTGTAGCCCTATCGTAGCATCCGAAACTGGAGGACATGATTTCTTCTTTCTATTGGTACATTTGTCACCCTCCTAAATGATTTATCTCCACTCCTATAGATAAGGAAGAGGACACTTTTGGGCATTTGGGCATTTAGGTATTAAAAGCATACCTGTTTCACAGATTACGCATTCATTCAATATAATTCATTCAATGGGGGTGAAAGAAGGTGACATGCCTCTTCAGAGTGGAGTCCATAGTCTAGGTAACGCCCACTGTCTACATCGTAGTGCAGCTGCACAAATTTTGCAAATAATTCCATCACTAAACCTCTAGAGAACCAACCAGAGAAATCGGATGAGAAAAAATTCACAGCAGTTGAAGTATACAACGACGAGATAGTCAAGTGAAGCTGTAAAAACATAGCGTAAAACTGGATGAACACGAAATTCTTGCCTTGTTAAGGAGCCGCAGGTCTGTTAGCTGTGCCGCTGTTGCCACGTAGGCCTGCACAAAAGGAGAACTTATCTTAATGCTCAAGTGATTGACCACCAATCAAAATCATAGACCGATGATGATTTCATGCTCTGCCATTAACCATCAAAGAATCGCATGATGAGAACCCAAACCGTATTTCCATCACTTCTGATATGTCGCACCAAAAGGGCCATAACATATGATGGTGCCAACGCAGGTAGAATACAATAAAGAAGAGGTTTTTGATATTTGTTTTATTCTTTCCAGTTGAACGATCTCAAATGTAAAATTGAACCTCCAACTCGAGAAGGTCTTACCCCATTTGGAGCCCCAACTATGGACGCTATTTTGGCTAATGATTGCGCAGCGAAAGCCATCCAGCATCGCAGATCCAGATGCCGCTCATGGTCGGAAGGGTGTGATGCTCTTGGATAATCGTCCAAGCCAGACATCAGGGTCTGCCACAACAAAATAAAACCCAAAAAGTATGAAATTCTGATGCAAAAGATAATTCTTCGACAAATTTGCTACATACTGTTGCATTTGATCCCTCCAGTGGGACCGTCGCTCAACGATCAACAGTAGGTTTCCAGCAAAAACTAAATGTGCAAATATAGCCCACTCACAGTCGGATTTAGTTCACGCTTTGTGTGTGTATTTCGTCCATGCCAGTAATAGCTGCTTGGCACGTTCCCTGCTCAAACTCCAATTACACGCTGTAAGTATCCCAACGGAGCTCACCATTTCAATGCACACCAGATTATATTATGAAACATTAAAATTTCAGAAGCGCCTACAAGAGCTACAAGACAGAGAGAATGAGAATTCAGGGAGTCTATGTGCGCACACAAATTCTTAATTTCACAAGAAGTACCTAAAATTGAACAAAGTGCACGCTGAACAATAGTTACGTAAAGAGGGCACACCGGTTTGGGAGGTGTTGAACCATTGAAACCAGGCTTCAAGTCTTGGATATAACCTCTCAAAAAACTCTTCGTCTTCTTCGTTTGGAAGTCCTAACGCTTTCTCTGCTTCATAGGCAGATGCAAGTTCTGCAGACATGAACCCAAGGACTTCAGCAAATTTTTTCCAAACTCTAGAGTAAACAGGGAAACTTGMCCGGATCATATTCAARACCAGAAATTACCTAAYTTATTGGWRAAAAAACATGATAATAAAAATGAGGAAACMAAGCAGTAGATTTATTACTGTGTATAGCCATGAAAAGTGCCGGAGGGTTTGCATTGCTGGTATGTTGCTTAATAAATTGGTCAGGAACTTTGCTGCATCACAGATCCAGCCGTTAGAGGGTCTCATCCAGTTCCCTCTAGTTTACCTTGATATCCTCAGTGTCACAGTCTATTGCATCAAAACACCAAAAGCCATGGCACATGCAGGCGAGACATGAAATGATTCACACTACCTTGCAACGCAAACCAAGAGGATGAAGAATTGAAACCATGCTTTGCTACATACCCTTCATACATACCTGCGAGCTTCATCTCCAAGAATTTGTTCACGAGGTATCCAACCATCTATGTTAAGAAGRTCAAGCCAGTGAGCTATGATCTCCTTACTGATTTTGCGATCCCATCGACTGCACAGTTTAGAAGTAATAAGTGGTATTTCAGAACTCCAAATTTCGCAGATGATTACCAGCTTCATGGCTTCCCAACAGGTCTCAAATACGCATTCTCAAAGCACATACATATAGCAGGATTTGGGGAATCGATGACTGATTTCTAAGACTCGAACCCAGGCAGAATTTAAGCCAATCTTACCTTACCAGGAGYTGATGAAAACCCTCGTCCCAAAGAAAACCGCGCGGGAAGAAGGAGCGGCTAGGGACAGCAGTATAYAATGCCGCAGGCCAGTATTTCCAAACATCTCCATCTTTTGTTTCATGGCCCTGCTCCATCAAAAGGACTTACTATCAATAAATCGCCCAATCAAATACAAAGGCAAGAGCAGCACACAAACAATTCTATCTTCTTATATAAATATAAATATCTTTAACTGATAGATTAGCAAAGCAACTAATATTWGCAAATTATGGAAGCATGGACAAGGAAAGCATGAAATACCCACTTGATGCTCAGGTGGAATTGCTATCAAAGACTGCCCATAGAAGTATCCAATGCTGCCCAGAAGATTACTAAGTGCAACCCTTCCAACTTCCATCTCCCTTTCACCCTTCACCTATCCATGACCATCCGAAAAAATGGCTTATAATGTCAGGGTTCAAACTGCAACAATTATTGAGGATTCCTCGATGTGCTAACATGTAAGCGCAAAATCTGATAACCGTCATGGGTAAAATCTGAACTAAYAAGAACAAAGAGCACCTCATCAGAAATACTTTATCTAAAAGGTATTCACAAGCATTTCAAAAGAAAGGTGAATGCCTGGTATCACTTCAGAAAGAGGCGGCAACATGAACTTTAGGATCTATTCATCTTACAGCCATCTTTCTAGGAACTAATTTTTCTACGGTGATGACAGACGGACCGTTTACTTCCAATGAGCTCCAGTCAAACATACCTTGTCTTGCACTTTGAAGGTCGACTGAAACCGCTTTTCAAACATCTCTTCACGATCTGATAGTTTTCGGGTGAGCTCGATACCTAAAGCAAGGCCATCAAAGGCGGGTATGCATTAAAAGATTTGACGGGAAACCCGTGCTTTAAAAATTAACCGTGTTCCTGGAACATATTAGAAATCTTTACATCACATAACCGAATTTGTAAGCAAACAGGAACATTTTACACGAAAACTCACGAGCTACTTATCCACAAATACTCAGTCTCAGCATGTAGAAATGTATAACGGCAGCTGATTAACAACACGTATTTACTCTCTTTTTTTTATCGAGTGAAGCTTTGAATAATTAGACAGAATACCTGAAAGCTTCTTAACACGCACGCCAGTTCCATCACTTTTTCTCTGTGTGCCAGAGACAAAGACAATGTCGAACGATAGAGGTGCCACACCAGTGATCTGGGCACAAAATAGGTTTCAATACAAATACATCAGTATCCTAGGAGGGAAAAGCCGCGCCGAAAATGGAGCATTGTCTCCGTGAAAGCACGGGGAAAGAAATAGGAATATGAGTGCTCGAATTCAAACAAACAGCTCCAAAATACACTCACCAACTATCGCGAGTACCATCATCATCTTTTCACGACCTACATTCGGTGTCCCTGTATCAGCTGTTCTCTATCTAGTTGATTGAATGTTAAAGCAGAGACCCTCCCTTCAACTAATTGAAATTTAGGGTTTAGGGTTTAGGATTTCGGAACAGAGAAGATGACCCGAACTTCTGCAATACTTGATTCTCTACACCAAAATCCTTATTAGATCTAGGTGTACACTACGTCGAATCGCAAATCACACTGTACTTTATTGCACCTGAGGTCTCAAATGATACATTCTTTTGAAATCTGAAATCAAGTGTCCCTCAAAAACACGAACTCCAACAAAATGAACCAGAACCACTAAAGATTGCAGTGTCGTCGAAAACCGACCCCTCAGAGGTATTCTAGAAAACCTAGCTRCATTACAGTTGGCCTGGTTTACGGCGTTCCAACAGGCAAGGTTTCAAGCCACTAGATATTCTAGATTACCTCCAATCACTAATCGAARCTATGCATCTGTTGATCATTCACCACACCAGCTCAATTGACAAATTCTCCTGATCCATGAGCACCCCCACCCATTCACACTCCAGCAATCGAAACCAATTAACAAGGCCAGGCTGCAATACCTAGCTCGAATCCCTAAGTAGAGCGTCGAACGATACGTCCCCCAAAACAGACGCTCTCGATGCTTCCCTTGAAACTGCACCCCATTCCCATGTCACAACGACAACTAAGAGAATATTCAAAAAACAGMAAATCCAACTGAAATCCACGAAGAAAATCCACCCAATTCCCCATACCTACACACACTAAGAGAACATTCAATAACCAACCATTCCAACTGAAATTCGTGATCATCGAACTCAGACGAATTCACAATCACAACCCCAACTACCAGAACATTGAAAAAATGATCAAATCCATGCGAACTGAGCAGCTAATCGTAGTACCTGCGGCAGAGCGGAGACAAGCTTCCCAGGAAACGGCGTCAGAGCCCGAGGCTTTGATCCCCAGGTCCATTGAAAATTGCCATAAAAGTGGTTTCCAGCGACGAGCAGACCAACCAGAGCAGCAGCCACGATCAGGAGAGCCAGCCAGCCATGGCAACACGGTTTGCAACAACAGAGTTTCTTCGATTCCGCTCGACGTGCTCGCAACGGAGGCCTCGGAGGGCGAGATTTCACGGACTTGGGATTAGAAGAGTCGTCGGAAGAATCCCAAGCTCTGCCTCCTCGCCGATCCCGCATTGCTGTCTGTGCTCACTTGCACTCCAAAAGAATCCTGCTCGTCAGAAATCCTGCTCAAATTGCGATTGTGAGGAAACAGATTTCGGTGCGGAATGTTGGGAATTTGCACGATCGGAGCAACGGATTGCAACCCTAAACTCCGATGATTTGGACGTGCGAATCGAACATTCGAGGAAGACGATCAGACATTCAAGCACAAGGGTGTCCAACAAATTCGCCCAACAGCCTCTCCTCTTTAATTTTATAATACTCAAATCTTTTTTTGAAGTTTTAYATGTTTTGCTTCTCTCTTTATAAAAATGTATTGTTATACTSAAGATAATGAAATCGGCCATAAAAAAAAGTATAGGTATTAAAGATTCAAGAACTATTTTAAATTCAAGTAAAAGGTTTGTTTGAAGTGTTTGTCCAT
Organism: Pleurozium schreberi; assembly: GCA_006891605.1. Taxonomy (NCBI): domain Eukaryota; kingdom Viridiplantae; phylum Streptophyta; class Bryopsida; order Hypnales; family Hylocomiaceae; genus Pleurozium; species Pleurozium schreberi. The sequence continues at coordinate 74,408 of VACF01002459.1, read as the reverse complement.
TGTTCAAGAATATGGACTCTAGAGCACGTAGGGGTTTATTTCTTCATTGCTTTTATTCTTGTTTGAGTTTTTGTACATTTTTGCTTATATATATATATATATATATATATATTTATTGGTTGTTGTGTCGTTATGTTATTTGTCTCATTTTCATCAAATTGGTCATGAAGGAAGGTTATTTTTAAAGAAATCAAGATGATTTTGAATGTAGGAGAAGTGACTTGAACGAAATGTTGTCCAAAAGCACTTTGTTCATCACCTAAAAACATGGATTTCCCAATGCTTAGTGGTCATAGTTGTAAACCCAAATGAAGCACCTTCTAATACCTAATACCTAAATTGAAAATGGACTTGCATGGAAAACTTTTTGAATCAAAATTATCACAAGTTTTTAAAAGGAACAATGGGAGGAAAAGAGCTTTTTAAAGCAACCAATGAGAGTTGAGACATTCTTGTACTTCAAGGATTTTCTTTAAGATGAATCTAGATTTATGCAAAGGGTTCATATGGTCTCAAATTTTTTTTTAAAATTTAAAACGTTATTCCAACATTAAGAGATTGCCAAACAACATTGGTTAGATCCATCTTCAATTTGCTAATAATCTCGTTAAAAAATTGTCATTTGAATACCAAAATAGTATTCATAGGAAAAATGTCGTTTGTGGATGTTGAAAATATAATTCCTTTGAGACCCTAGGAGGAGGAGAAATATGGATTTAGAAACTTTCAAGCAAAATAATTTTTGTCTTGAGAAGAATCTAGATAAGGTGGATACACCCAAAAGTGCAGCTGACCTTAAAGCGCCATCTACAGTCCATCAACATTTCCAAAATCAGTCATGTACATAGACTGTAGATGGCGCTTTCATAAACAAACTTTGACCCTTAATAACTTTTGCATATTGTAACCAAATGCTGCGTTTTCTGGTGCATTGGACCATGTTTTCATTTGCCAACAAGACAATATGAAATTCTGATCACTCTAATAATAGTAACTAGACACAGCACCAATTTGTGGCACTTTTGGGTGTGCCCACCTTATATGATTTTTGAATTTGCAAAATTTCCTTTATTAGGGACATATTTGTTAAATTGAAACTTTTTGCAAATTTTGAGACAAAATGCTAGTTATTGGAAAATCCATTAAAAAAAATAGGAATTGAAACTAAAAATAAATAATGCTCAAATAGTGATCCTATAATGAAATTCTAAAAGTTGGTGTTGTTACGTATTTATAAAAAAATACTAGTAAAGAGATAAAGCAGTTTATCTTCGAGTTGAAGATAAAAATAAGACTACGAAAAGTCTCAATATAACGAATATGGCCTTTATTCTTGTCTTTACATCAATTGATTTTAGAACCTTGCATAAAAGTTATAAATAAATAGATGTGAAAAATAGCCACATCCTTAAAGCATTAAAAATCTAAGCTTGTTTTTTCAACATATTTGGTTGTATTGAACTCTTAAAGTAAGCTATTAAAAACATTAATAATAATCTTTGTGAAAAGATGTCAACTTCCATTAGAGGCTCAACAAATGTTTGCAATATTGTAATTTAAATACAAATGATATTTATAAAAGTGTCCAATGAATGACTTTCAACCCTCTCATTTCAAAGGTGGCATTCATCAAAATTATTCTACACAAATGAGGAAGTATGCTTGTTACAAGAACATCACTATTGACATAAAAACATGGGCTGTTTTATTTAATGTCCACAAAAATGCGTCAAGGAAAATAGTGAAAACATCCCCCAAAACACGGGTTTCTTATAGTGTAAGGATAATAATAGGTAGCTACTACTTTTTAAATCAAATACTCATAGAAATTTTAAAAGTCAACAAATTTTAGGTTAATTTTTCCTACTAACTATGTTTTTCTCGAGAAGGTTAATCAACACAAATTAATCAATTATGACTATTAATGATTGAAAAAGGTAGCTCTCTTAAAAAGACAAGAATAGGTTCCTTCATCTATCATTCTTTGCAAAAAACATGTAAAGAAAACAAATCAACCATGTGCGGACCATTCAAGGAAGACCAACTATATTGATTACAAAAAATGATGTATAATGTGAATGAGTATTTCTATAGATAGCTCTATTGTGACACACCTAAGTATACCTTATCAAGTTATGACTTGAATTGTGCACACTTTCACTATGAAGAAAGAGGGTGAAAGAACAATTAAGGGCATTGCCTAATCTATGTTGTAGTTTTAAATACTTGTCAAAGGCACCTAGGATTGACCTATACATATACTAGGTTTCATGTTGATAGTTGCCCAAACCAATACCATGCATGATAAAACATCACTTGGAAAGTTGCCCAAACCAATATCAAAGAGATAGCTAGGTACATGCCATTGATACCATTATTAGTATTGATACTTGCACAATTCTAGTTATCACCTCCCCTCACATTAGTGTTGAGGCAAATAGCTTAGTTCTAGCCACAGCAATGTCTCAAACAATGTGTTTTGCAATCAAACAACAAGGAGGCACTTAACCCTAAAGGACCAACATGCGTTTTTTGGCAACATAGAAATTTTGGGCAGGTACATGTGACTAGAGATTTGCATATTTTGGACTGAAATTTTAACAGAATGTGGGTACGAGAAATATCTTTCATATGCACAAATTTCATGACATTCGGAAATATGAGTCAAAAGTTATTGCATAATATGTTGTTTGTTTCTCAACTTGGGCAGTCCGGGCAGATTTGAAAAAATCACCTTTTTTAAGATTAAAAAATTTGAAATTTGTTCTTCATATTTATATATACTCAAAAAGCTTTTAATCATTGCATTTCAATAGTTGAGATGAAAGTTATGAGGCTTTTTAGTTTGCGGGCAGTTATAGAATCCCTCCAGCAAAAAAACAATTTGAAGTCCTTTATTATATTGAAATTTCAATATTTTTGAAAAAAAAATAATGCTATTGGATGTAGATTGTTTATTTCAACAATTCAACCATTTGGATTGGAGTTTTTTTAATTTTATAACTAATTTATTAACAATGTAGTATTTTGAATCATTCTCTACTTCTTTCTACTTACTATTTTTTTCCTATATGTTATACAACTCCAAATGATTTGAAAATTTTCATGTATGTAGCTAAATTGCCCTGAAGAATGAATCCAAAGAAGCACGACCATTTTGGACATTTTTTCATAATGATCTGACCTTGTGAAGTGCAGCTGCCTGGTTTTTCGCAGGGCCAAAAAAAGGATTTTTGCCACTTCAAATGCTAATATCTTGCAATCTACATGGTGTAAATTTCTGAATTTGTTTCCACATATTCTCAAACTAGAGTACTACAGGATCCTATGGTTACATGTGTCAAAAAATGATATTTTTCAAAAATTTGGTACTTGTACTAGAAATGGCAGTTTTGAAGCATTTTTGGTGAGAACATAGGCAAGGAACTTTAGGGGTTAAAGACGCTTTACTACTAAAGGCCGGGCCAAAAATCCTCAATTGTGTCCAAACAAAAAGGCTGAAATCCTCACTTGCGATTGAACAAAAGGTTGAAATTTGTGAACTTTGTGCAATTGACTTCTAGGTGGAAATGACCTCTAAATGTAAAGAGTCCCTTCTTTTCTTGTCTCGACCACTTCTAGGTGTCTTTATATAACGTTTCCTCTCATCTACACTAGGGGTATTAAGGGGACCCATACTAATTAATTGACATTTCACACTGTATAAATATCTACCTTTGTTGTGCATCAACACTAACTGAAGTGTCCGGGGTTGTACATCATGTTCTGAACATCTACAATTTCCCTCATTTAGTCCCCTTAACCCCTAAATGACCATGAGGATAGAATGTGTCCTTGACCAATTTATTAAGTTAAACAAAACCTTACCAAATTATTATTTTTAGTAGTTTATATTTTTGAAAATTTATTTTTGAAGTTTAGTTTTAGCTTCAAAAATTTGATTTTGAAAATGATTGATTATGATTTTTCTATTCAAGATTTTGTGCATGGGTGTCCATTGCAAACTTGAATTTTTGTAGTGTTGAGGGCTCTTGGGAATGAGCCTCAAATACACTAGATCTTTGAGAAAAAATCACATTAGAATTTCATTTRAAARAATTGTAKAGTAKATTTTGARAAGCCATAAATTGATTGGRSTTATSCATGTTAYTACTTTTAACCTCATATTYTTTTGGTGABCAACTTTWTAGRTTTGACATGTGAAAAGAGGATTGAAATACTTCAAATCACTTTCACAGTTTTAACACCCTCATGATCAAACATTATAATCTTTCAATCCATAAGAGATATTGTTGTGTTTTCGTTTCTAATGTGAACTCTAACATGTCTAGTTTGATTTTATACGGTTACAATTGAGAAAGAATTGATACAACAGGGTATCAAAATGTTGGCTTTTTGTTCAATTTAGAGCAAATTCTAGAAGCTCAAGAAATTCCAGGGTCATTTTGGGGTTAATTGTTTGGTCCTCTTAATACCCCTATTCAGTGTAGTTCATTGWATATTAGGGTAGAACCTCCCTTCAAGTTTGAAGTCTAAGTTCTACATGTCCTGGGGTGCTGGATGGAGTCTGTCTGTCCGGGATTTTGGGTTGGGTTCTTTCTCCTCTCCGCCAAGCCGGTTGCGAAAACAAAATGGCCCGAACCTCTGAAGAATTGCAAGACCAACTCCTCAGAGGCCGGTATTCTAGAAATCCCACGATTGGCTTGGTTTACTTCAGAAAATACCTTACGATCGGCAGTACTGTTCAAAGCGACTACAGTAGGTATTTTAGACACCCCCGAGCCCCGAGGGATTTCTCGTACTAACTAACTTAGTACTTGAAGCTATGCATCAGTTACGATCTGTGTGTAGTGCAACAAATTTAGTTCAACAATGGTATGCGAAGAATCGTCCAATTAACGAATCCCGCATTGCTGTCTGTGCTCAATTGCACTCCCCAGGGCATGGAAGTGAGAAATCCAACCACAGGACGTACGGTACCGGTAGGTTTGTACTATTTTGTGCTTGCCATATTCCAGTACGGAACTCTGAGCATTGCTTGATTCACTMTGGAAACATGGCAGCTCTGTGTACACTAAGTTTTTAAGACCCTGCCACACAAAGTAGATCGAGTGCAGGTACGCCTTTAATTTGAGCTTGGTCAACGTAAGTGATTGGAGCAGAAAACTCTACCGATTTAGACGTGGGTGTCAATTGATCGATGGACTAAGACAATAAACAATCAGCCAAGAATGTTCGAGAATGGTTGAGAATGGTTGAGAATGGTTGAGAATGGTTGAGAATGGTCAACAAAACCACTGGGACATAAATTACCCAACTGCCTCCTTCCTCGGATTTTAGGTTTTAGTCAATAATGCCCACCTCCAAACATTGCGGTTGTGGGATTCGATAATATTAATTTTTCACAAACAGTTGATGTTGTAACTAAAATGACCTCCTGATTTCAAAATATTATACAAAAACTCCAAAGAGTCTATTATAATCAAGCATGTCAACAATTGAATTCAAGAAATTCAACAGCTTGGCTGGTCTGACTGGATTCCTTCCCCTTGCATCTTGAGAGACCCTTCTCTGTCTTTTGCTATTCATGAATGTTTTCCAACAAGTGTCCATCGATCCCAGTGGTACCGGTACGTCGCACTGGCTCGATCACTAGCTTTGAAGTAAGTTGACGCCCTCCACATTCTTCCGGCCGATCCTCATATGGAAAGTTGCCTTTTGTCTCTGCAAGAGCCTCGGTCCTCCCGTCTTCAGTCAGATCTCCTGGTCTCCTCCAATAAACAGCGCCTTTACTCCTGCACTCCATTGTTTTGTTTGAGCAAGAGAAAAACAAGAGAGCGCGCAATACGATAACTAGGTCTGACTGTTGCTTCCCCTGATTGCTCTGACGTTACTTACAGGATCGGATGCGTCCTCTGTCATCACTACGATATTATTATCACTACGTTACGTTTACTAATGATCACACCTGAGGTAGCCCCAACTCAACTTCTATTTTATTACTGTAACTAAGTGGCCGTAATTAAGTTAGCGGCAACCACCTCGATCGATCGAGCACTAACTTAGCTCTCTTGCATGCATCGATGGTAAGTTAAGTTAGATAGGATTACTTAATATATGGCAGGACAGTGCGCGCAGGAGTGCAGGACGTTAAGTGTGTACTGTTCGCCGATGACGTTAGCGCCATCCGGCCAGAACCGTAAATTTATGAACAAGCGTCCATCGTCTCACCAACTCGATCGATCAGTCCGTCCCTGTGTTGTCGACTTCAAGCTGTAAGTGACGCCATTAATGCAAGCTCTGCAACGCATGGCATGGCAGGCAGGGCGTCAGCCTCCTCCTTCATCCACGCGCCTACGTACGTACCGTCGATCGTCTGGCCGACATCATTCCTCTTGAATTGGTTTGCATTCAAGGTTCAGGCGTGTTGGTAAGTTATGCGAGGGCATTCATTCTCGTTTTTGTTATTTTCAGTTTGTTTTTGACATTCATTGCAGATCGATCGATGCATTCCCACGCTGCCTAATTTGGTAAGTTAACATAAAATGTGAATGTCACCAGCTCACTTAACTGCTTGATCCGCTGTGACTGATCGAGCTAACTCATCAGTAATCACCGAAGCTTACTTTGATCGGATGAGGGGCTGGAGATCTAAAACTCCAAACCTCTTAGAGGATATCTGGGGCTCATTAGTGACAGGAAATGAAGAGACATTGATTCACACTGGGCGTAATTTGCAAAGAGAGGGTGCCCATTCATGTAAGATTGCTGAAGATCTTGTAGGGGACTATCAATAAAGAGTGGTTGGGTTTCCTGGGATGTTGGGTGTGGTAGGAAAATTTATGTAAGTTTAATTCTTAAGGTGAAAACACCTGAAATCCGCAATGCCATTCATTTCCTGTTACAAAAACAAAAGTGGGTAAAATTGGAGAGCTTAATCGATGCCGGAATTGATTGATAAAAATCTATTCCCAAGTGATTAGAGCCAATTTGTGTTGGCAACTCGTGTTGACTTAGTTATCTTGATGTTTTGGTGGCAACAACTTAGTTGTCCCTAATATTGTCTTAACCTTTGAGCACCCCTACGAGATGGACAAAAACTAAGTCATGTTGGACCCTTGGAGCTCTAGCGCAACCGAGAGTGGAAAAACAAGATCGACACAAGCTCACTGTTGAATCTAATAGAGGGGTAGAGTTTGGAGGTGCCACCAAATTTTAAGTGGGGTCACCGTTTAATTGGGGGGACTATATAGGTCAAATTGCCATTAAAAAGTGCAGATAGAGTGATTTGGCAGTGGCTTTGTTACTTTGGAATGACGCTATGGGTGAAGGAAGTGGAATTGATGCATGAAATTGTGGCAACATGTGGGGTCAAAAATCATAAACCACCCTACCAAGTTTGAAAAATTCTTGACATGAATCATGTAAACAATACTATCGTGAATTCGAGGAGGTCCCAGTAGTCCCCGTTGATTATCCCTCTGCCAGTGTTTTTTTTTGGTTTTCTGACAAATGGTTACGTGGCCTTTCTTTCAAGAAGGTTTTGAGTTTCCTGGCTCTTTAACTTTGAAGGCTTGAATTAAAAGAGGCCGATTTTGAGTAGGCAATTCAGAATATGTAATTTTTGTATGCAATTTTTATTTATTATGGCTTTGCACAATATAAGAAATTAGGTTTTGGAAACATTGTGGCAATGGTGAGCAAGATCATGATTATAGTCTAGCATTTTTTTAACACATTTACCCTATTTTTTTTTGTAGGCCTGAAGCTACCCATTTTTTGGAGGAGGAAATTGAGCATTTAATTGCCTAAAAGATATCCTGCCCTCTACTATTAGCCTACAATTCCTCACTTTCTCTTGTATTGTGCATGTTTCTAGTAACCCCACTTCGATGTACACTACCTCAAACTACATGTCTCCACTTCTTTTGGTGACATCCGTCCCATTCTTGCCCCATGCATTGTAGTTTGTGCAATACAATAAAGGCCATGATTATTTGTTAAACTGAGACTTTTTGCAGATTTTGAGACATAATGCTAGTTATTGAAATTTTCATTTAAAAATAATAATAATTGAAACTATATACAAATAATGCTCAAATAGTGATCCTATAATGAAATTCTAAAAGTTGATGTTGTTACTTATTTATAAAAAAATACTAGTAAAGAAATAAAGTGGTTTATCTTTGGGCTAGATAAAAATGAGATTGCGAAAAGTCTCAATGTAACGAATATGGCCTTAATAGAACCTCCCTAATTCAATAAGATTGGGACCGGTCTAACATATTTTTAGATAAGAGAGGTTATTGCAAGATAGGGAGGGGCATAATCTTCGTACGTGGTTCATATTGTTAAGCCAAGACCAGGATTCAATGTTCTCTGCTAGGACTTTATTGGATTAAAGGCCATATTCATTAAATTGAGATTTTTCGCAAATTTTGAGACAGGATGCTAATTATTGGAAAATTCATTTAAAAAAGTAATAATTGAAATTCAAAATAAATAATGCTCAAATAGTGATCCTATTTTGAAATTCTAAAAGTTGGTGTTGTTACCCATTTACAAAAAAATACTGGTAAAGAAATAAACCGGTTTATCTTGGACTTGAAGATAAAAATGAGATTGCGAAAAGTCTCAATATAATGAATATGACCTTATTAGATAAGATTGAATTAGGGAGGTTCTATTGTACAACCAAGATCTAGGTTCTTTCTTATGGTAGTCTCCAATAGCTTATAAAACTATGGAGTAAGATGGGTACACCCAAAGGTGCCACAAATTGGTACTGTGTCTAGTTACCATTATTAGACTAGTCAAAATTTTATATTATCTTGTTGGCAAGTGAATAGAGGTTCCAATGCACCAAAGATTATGTCATTTGGATATAGTATGCAAAAGTTATGGAGGGTCAAAGTTTGTTTTTAAAAGCATTTCTTTTACATAGGTACATAATTGGTTTTGAAAATGTACCGAGTGTGAAGATTGCGCTTTAAGGGCAGGTGCCATTTTGGGGTGCCTACCTTAATAATTCCCAATTAACACCAATTTATCAATGAATTATTTTGCATTTGTATAGTAACAATTCATGGTTTAATAATAGGGGCAATTCTTAGGGCCTCTTCATACTCTGCCTGTCCAAGTCGAGAGGCCGTGGTATTGAAAGGCCAAACTTCGGTGAGAGTCCAAGGACATGAACAATAAATAGGCCAAAAAAACTAGGAATTAGAGCCTTCAGCTGGCCATAGTGTGAAGCCTCCAAAGCCCAAAGTCCAAGTCCAAAGTCCAAACCTACTCCATTTTTTTATTTCTATCATTTCTCTCCATATTAAAATCCATCCAATTTCTGAAATTTTTCATGAATTGTTACCCACGTAACAACTTTTTCAAGTAGTAGGTTAAAAAAACATGAGAAAAGAGTCAAAAATGACCTTGGAAAAACATTACAGCACATGTTCTCACCATAGAACAAGGAATATGAAGGATTACAAATGGAATAAAAAGGTGGGATTAGACATTGAAGGGAAATAGGTTCATTAAATGCTAAGACTCATGGCTTTTTGTAGTAGAGACTAGGGTTCAAACCTCAACGTCATCAAGTAACAAAATAACAAAATAAAGGAGCATCCTACCTTTCCGGTCATTCCGATCCAATCTAACGGCAGAGATTTTGTCAGTTTTTAATATTTTTGATTTTTGTTTTTAAAAATTCGACAGACTCTCAATCAAAGTTTAGGTTGACCGACCCAAACTCTGATCCATAGTCCGTTGTCATATAAGCATTTGGTTGTCATGCAGGCCGTCAAATGGGCGACAGACTTTAGACTGTGCTGCCTTGTGTGAAGGGTGTAGAGGCTGAAATCTTGGGTTGGCTAAAACTGACGGACTCTTGACCTTGTGCCGTAGTGTGAAGTGGCCTTACAATACGGACAAGCTACCTTCAGAGGTGTGGATTCACCTTAAAAAGATCCCACTACTCTTATGGAATTACGCAGGTGTGAACAGTGTGTGATGAATCCAAGCCGCGGATAGTCATTATTGGAAGCCCCTGTGCAACTGACGGTTACCATTGACGCCACTTCCACTTCCAACAGATTCTCATTTAAAGAGGTCTGTCGCAGCTACAGGCCATGCTCACGGCTAATTACTGTAATTAYTGTAATTTCCCAGTCAGCGAGAGAGACAAAGAGAGAGAAAGAGTGCAATAACTTATTTCTGTAGAGTTGGTGTGAAAGCTCCACAGGTCGCTGTGTTTCCCAAGTCGCTCTTACTCCCAGTTGGTGAGCAATAGTGTGAAAATCAGCTTCACAGTCCAAGCTGAACGTCGTAAGTTAGCTGGCGGTACACAGACAGCAACGTCGTCGCCACCGGTAGCTAGCTAACATTGTTATTATCACAGTACTCCCACTAAAACCCACACACACTGAGGTAGCCTGCAACATCAGTTGTTGACCTGGCTGTGTTGATTGCCACGAGTTTTGGCTTGCATTCTCGTAGATTAGCATAGCAAGCTTCTCGTTGTAGACTTTAATAGCTCATCACTAGCTAGGTCGACCATACCAGACCTGAGACCGGGAGCTGGATGTTTAGGACTACTGTAGTTCCAAGCCTCCTGCATTCACTCTGTGTACGTATTCTTAAGTTTCAGTTTTGAATCTGCATTCAAACTTTGCGCTGTTGATAGGTGTGTGTTAACTAACGTCCCATTATTCTCGACGTACCCGACCTCGTCACGGGCTTTGTTATGCGCAATGCACTTCTCGGGCTCTGTCAGTTCCTGTTTTCAGTTCGTGCCGGCGTTCGTCGTCTGTCTGTTTGAGTTTCCGATGCGCATTTCAATCGSAACGYAGGYTGAGTMATTTTAGAMACGCTTTCAAACCGATGTRTTGATCGATCGGTAGGGATGTAATATTCGAAGCTYGTGATCGATTTACAGCYTGTGGAGCTAGAGTAGACATAGCCAGCCATGGAGGTACTGCAGTTTCGATCTCTGATGATCACCAACTGGTTCCACGACGAGCGCTTCCTTGCAACAGCGGCCACACTGGTCGTTGCATTRTCTCTCTTTCTCTCCCACTACGCTTTTTCKTCACACAGGAAGCTCCCTCCCGGTCCAAGGAGATGGCCCATCCTCGGAAACGCCCACCAAATGGGCTCCCATCCTCACCGGACCCTTCAAGCGCTTCACAAGAAGTATGGCCACATCCTCTTCGTCCGCCTGGGCAGCATCCCAACAGTGGTCGTGGACAGTCCGGAGCTTGTGGCTGAGGTCATGAAAGTGCAAGACAATATCTTATGCTCCCGCCCTTCGACGACGTTCACGCATATCGTAGCCTACGACGCTCAAGACTTTATCATGGCGCCCTACGGACCCCACTGGCGTTACATGCGACGTATCTGCGTGAATGAGCTTCTGACGCCCAAGAGGTTGGAGAATACAGCGAAGGAGAGGGGGGAGGAGGTCGCGGCCACGGTAAGGAAAATTTTCGAGTCGGAGGGGTTGCAAGATCTAAGGAGTTTGTTGGCGGGCACGGCCATGAGAGTCATGTGTCGGATGATTCTGGGGAGAAGGGAGTTTGCGGCCAGAGGAGGAGAGAAGAAGAGGGATTTCCATCCGCTGATTGAGGAGATTACGAGATTGATGGGAGCCTTTGTGCTTCGAGATTTCGTGCCGTGGTTGGGGTGGTTGGATGTGAAGGGATACGAGCGAGACATGCGCAAGGTGAGTCGGTTTCTAATCTTCCTTTTTCGTGGTTCCATTGCTTTGATACTGCAACATGAAGTAGCAGTTGTAATGGTTTTGTCGTAGGGTTAGTTTATTGAAAACCATTTGCAAGAGTGCTGCAAACGTGTTGCGAATGGCTTGGACACTGAACCATTTCGTAGCAATGGCTAAACCGATGCAAAAGCTTTTGCAGTCTCAAACAGTTGCAATTACATTGCACAACATTGTCAAACTCCATTGTGAAAGTGTCAGTATATATATTTCTGACTGGGTTCGATTGCAAAACCGTTGCAAAAATTATTGTAATTGCAAGTGTAAGAGACTGTACCGGATCGGGAGGTCTAAATTTCAGCCGGTGGTGGCATGTGCGAAGCACTCGCCCTATCGGCATTTAGTTGTGATTTAGATAATGTCCGACCGTGTAGACGCTGGGAAGCATTATCTTACACATTTTTCCCCATCTAAACGTGCAGATTTGCGTATTTTAGATCTCAGAGTTCAGAATGAGAAGTATGTTGATCCATAACCCTCGTTTTACGAACGACCTAATGAGGCATAATGACTGGTATTGTGACTCATACTAGTGGGTTGCAGAAGTTAATTGCGTTTGACAAACTTCGTTGTTTTCAAAAATCTACTTTAACCCATTAAGGACCGGTCGACCACTTTTGGGTTGATTTTGACACTTCTTCATTGATAGCCAAAGTTTTAGAATGAATTTAGGTAAGGACGAAAGGGAACAGATGTGGGGAGTTGTGAATTGCATGCATAGGGACAAGAATCAAGACAATCTCTGCTAACGTGCGGTTTAGGGATTGAAAAAACTAATGAAATTTGGGCTGAAAATACAAAAATCTTCCGGTAAGGAAACCTTCAATTGCCACAAAATTTATTGTGAAGGCCCAATCATTCATGCCATTTCCATCGGCGTAGTCAAATCTCCAAAAATCATCACGATTAGATATTTTTTCCATGTTTAATTAGAAACTAGACAATGTCTTGCCGCCCCCCAAATCAACCACGGTCCTTAATGGGTTAAGGAACAGGTTTAATCCTGCTTCCACAAAGATGGTGAAACCCAATGCTAGGTCTGCTGCTCTGTAGTGTCTTAGTATTCTGACAGTTGCATTTCGATTGATTGCGTGTGGCAGTTAAATATCGCCTTGGACGAGGTGCTGAACGAAATCGTCCAGGAGCATCGAGACTTAGCGACGGGGAAGCTGCCCGGAGGTAATCCCAACGACTTCGTCAGCACGCTGCTGGAGCTTCCAGGCGAGAATGGCGCACCGAACCTGGATGAGAGAGCCATCAAGGCCATCACTATCGTAAGTCGATCTGTTTCTCAAACGCATGGTCCTCTATAATGTGCTTGAAGGTTGAATGTGAAGTTAGTTGCTCAGTCGGGAAAGAACTGAAATCGAACTGAGGGTAACTATAATTGACACTGGTTAGACGATAAAACCTGAAATGGGTATTCGTGAGTCTAAAAATGCTGCAATTCTCATCGCTCCAGAAAACACTGCAACTCCCGGTCTTTACTCTTAGGAACTTGCAACGCGCAAGGTGATTATGTAAGTACATTTGAGTGTGAAATCGAGGTGTGTACATAAATTGAGTGTTCCCCTCTGCGCTTGAAGGTTCCTAGACTGCAGAGATTAAACGCAAGTATTAGGAGAGAATGATATGTCTAAGATCTTTATGTGCCTCTCTCAAAGGATCATATCTTTATGTCAAATCTTTCTTTTTTGTCATTGGGCTTTTTACGGTGTTTGGGATTCATGATACAGAACGTTGTGCTATATAATGTTCTGCGCAATTGTAAGAAAATATGCGAATTCTCAATCGAATGGTTGTCACATTTTGTGTGCCGCGCGTGCAGGACATGGTTGCGGCCGGCACCGACACCTCCGCCGTCTCCAACGAGTGGGCGATGTCGGAAGTAATCCGCAGTCCCGAGATTCAGCGGAAGCTCCACGCGGAGCTCGACGCCGTCATCGGTCSCGACCGCAACGTCGAAGAGTCCGACCTCCTCAACCTCCCTTACCTGATGTGCGTGATCAAGGAGTCGCTGCGGATGCACCCACCTGGGCCTTTCACCATTCCCAGAGAAGCCATGAGCGACACCACCATCAACGGATACCACATCGCTAAAGGCACGCGCGTCATCATCAACCTCTTCTCCCTGGGACACAGCTCCGAGAATTGGTCGGATCCCTTGACGTTCAACCCGGACCGGTGGAAAGACGGGAATCTGACTTCGTTTTTTGAYCCTGCGATGAGGATTGCTGTKTTTGGATACGGAAAAAGGCAGTGCCCGGGGTACCATCTCGCCACTACCATGGTGTTATTGGTGTTGGCGAGGCTGTTTCATGGGTTCCAGTGGTCGTTGCCGCCAGGGGTGACGGCTGAGAACTTTGATATGGCGGATGATTATGGATTCACTTGCCCAAGGCGAACGCGTCTAAGGGCCGTCGCCACGCCGCGACTACCACCTCACTTGTACGTGCAATAAACTGCGAGTCCGAAACCCTAAATCAGGCTCCAAACCAAACCCTAATCTCTCACACGGCAATGCAACTGGAGGTTTGAAATCGATCGCTCCGCTGCAMTTTCGGCCTTCATCTCAAGGCCAGTTAACTCTTATTGCGTTAAGTGAATTTGAGTATTTCAGAAAGAGAATTTGAAACTTCGAAGTTTGAGAATTCGAACTGGACTTCGTCATTCACGAGGCGAAGCAAATGGGATTTATGTAGGATTTAGTGCGCGTGTCCGTCTCTATTAAGTGGTAAGATTGCTGCTTTAGATCGACCTAGCTTAGCTTGTTCATGAGCTGCAGTGGCAATTGCTGCAGCTCTGCTCTTCCCACCATGAGGAGAAATGTTGTCCGAATTTGCAAGGTTTCTCCTCATGATGTGAAGTGCTATAGCCCATTCTTGTTTAGTTAAATTACCGGTACTATATTAGTACTAAGATTTTTTTGATTCAATCGTTTAAGCGTTTGGTTTGCAGGCTCGTATGAGATGATTAGTGCGTGATTCAGCATTTTCCGAAGGCTGGTTGATGCCAGGAGAGTGCACGTTTCTGTACTGATCAGTACTTAATTATCTGTAAATAAAGCTTTGAAGTTGAATCTACTTGGATAGACATATGTTATTGGTGCCGATTGAGTACCTGCCTGAACTAGGTGTGAATTAGGTGTGCAGAACTTACAAAGTGTCAGATTCTTAAAGAGAGCCTAAATTACAGCTAATTCCAATTCTTAGAGTCTGTCTTCTTCACATCAGGCGTGGCATGAGTGAGGCTCCCATTGATGACATTCACTTCAACGTTAATTGTTTGATTGCTTCCAGCTTTAAAACAGGTCAGTCGCCTTTGTCAAGTTGCCCAACTTCCCATTCCAAGAGTCAAGGTCTGTGTTTATGGAGTGTCAGAAAGCGTCCATCATCTTCATGGTGACTGGCATCACCACTCACTGCTGCAGGGGCATGCACATTAATGGATTGTGCCATGAAAGCATCCTTCACGGGATTGGTGCCATGGCTGCACTGTCTTTGAAGTGCTTGCCTGGAAACTATAAATGCCGCATCTGAAGGAAGTAAAGAGGTGAGCTGGACGTTAAATCCTCCTCACGAACTGGGCCCCGCGGGTAATGTGTGAGGGTAAAAGTAAATAAAAGCCCCCTAGTTTGAGCCGTCACTAGGGTATGTTCTCTAGCCCCGAACGAATTTGGGGTCTCTGATTGCAAATATGAATTCAGAAATTGCAAAAAATAAATTTTGCAAAAAATAAAACATTCCTGCGTTTTCCTCAGTGGTAAATCTAGCCTGCGGGGCCCAATTCGTGAGGAGGATTTAACCCTTTAAGGACTTGATCTATTGTGAAATGGTCAAACATCTTATCTAAGCTAATTTAAACCTTTTCAATAGTATTCAAAGAACAATCTAACATTTTTACAATTTGAAACTCTAAATTCTCTATCACTTTCAGAAATTGCAATTTGTTTTGAGAGAAATTCTAATTGTTATCATTTTTGTTGCAAAAAATGAACATAAATGACTAAAAATAGGAAAAACAATCCAAATTATTTGAAATTTTTTCAAGAGGTAAAATTAGTCATGGAGATTAGCATGAATAAGTTTCAAGTGTTGATTTTATTTTTTACATTCAAAATAGCCACATCAAACACCTTGAAGTCAAATTTGACCATCAAACCAAATTTATCCTTTTATTTAATTGATGTACAAAATTCTTATATTATTTGCTATTAGAAATATAAATTTTCTATTTATTTTCTATTTTTTCAATAAATTTGAAGGAAAAATAAAATTATTGTGATTTTTTAAAGCTAAAGGTGGAAATAAAATTATATGAATTACAATATATATTAGAACAATCTGTAATTTTTACTGTAAATGAAGAGTGAAATGAGAAACATAATCTTATAGTTGAATTTCAAAATATATTTAAAGAAAAGAGAATATGAATGAAAAGCACACCATATTGTGTTATTTGGATTTTAACACATGGAGCTTTCAACTGCAATAACATTTTCAATTTCTGACATTTTTCAAAACTTTAAAATGGAATAGAAACAAAACTTGTCAAGCTTTGTTTTCTTAGTCAAAATCAAATTCCGAAAATAATTATTTTAAAAGTTATGACCAAGGTTGACCAAGGCGCATCCACTTTTTGGATGCTTGTGCGTTTAAGGGTTAACGCTCCCCAACAGGTGATGTGCACCAAGTCGGAGCCGGTTCTGGGTTCTGACGGCGCGTGTCAATGCAACAGATCGAACAGCTGGACGAAATGTAATGAACGTGAATGGGGACGGAGCCTGGTTTGAGTTTTTTTTTTTTTTTTTTTGAAACAGATGAAACGGGATTTTAGTGCGAAGATAATATACAATCCCACCAGCTACAGGTGATCTGGCAGCACAAGACACAAGCAAAACAACAGGCAGCAAGGACTCCTTTCAAGGGTTGTTTTTCTGTATGTTGAGGAGATCGATAGGAGAACGTCGAGGTACAGGAATACGTGGCAAGGTTCTGTAACTTGGCAGTTAAGACGCAGACATTCTCCCCAGCTCACTCTCTTATTGCGCCCAAATTTACGCTGTCACAGAGATGAACTGTTCCTGACAGACAGCATAAGTTTGGGAAGTTTTAGGAGCTCTAGAGTACGCTAAGGTAGGATGCTGCAAAATCGATCATGATCTAAAACCGTTAACATGTAAGGTAAGCAACCCGAAAGCGCCACAAAATTGGTACTGTGCCTAGTTATTATTATTAGGTTGGTCACATTTTCATATTGTCCCGTTGGCAAGTGAAAGGAAGTTCTAATGCACCAAAGAATGCAGTATTTGGATACAATATGCAAAAGTTATGAAGGGTCAAAGTTTGATTCTAAAAGCGTTTCTTCCACATATTAGGTACATAATTGAATTTGGAGATGTACACAGTGTGAAGATGGCACTTTTAGTTTAGTGCTGCTTATAAGTTACCCACCTTAATGACCTCATTACGAGCACCCTCCTTTTTGAGAGCAAATTATTGTAGGAAGTGACTTTTTTTAGGGCCTTCCACATTACAAATTATTGTAACCACTTTAATTAGTTGATTAAGATGAGCTTATTGAATATAATTTTTGTTGGTTATCCGATAGCCTATTGACTCTTTTGGGTAGATCACTTCAAAAATTCATACTCCCTCTATTCCACTAAAAGCTTCCTAATCATGTTGATTTACAATCTTTGCTGGAAAAATATGGGAAGCTTTTAGTGGGATTGAGGGAGTAGATAATTCATACTTTGTCTGAAAAATATGATTTCAATTGCCCTCACTATTTCTCACTCCAAATTTTTGACTACAATGGGCTGTTTTATCTTATATAGTGTTGGCAACACTAATTACAAAGCACGACACTAAATGTCAACAACCTTGTTAATGTTACCAACACTAAATGCCAATATAGACGGTATTTGTCAACTGATGGATTAATTTTTTTTACAAGATTACATTTAGTGTTACATATTATTTCATCAAATTGCAATGAAAAAAATGTAAACCTAAACATATGAATTAAGAGGAGATGAACATAAGTCTAAATGCATACCACTCAAAATTTAGARTGGATGGGGTAAAAACTCAAATAACACTATTAGTAACATAGCAATAAGTAACATTATTAGTGTAGTTTTCCTCATCTCCTCTGTGTAGGAGTCTGATTTTTTTTCCCCCCAAGGACACTTGTTGCTTCCTCCCCTTATCAAAAAAATCCTGGTTCATTTCTGTAAAGTATAAGGCTCATAAAAAGGATCATTTAAGGGTTGATATGCTATTTTCATGTATTTTCTTAGATGGGGATAGTTTTAGCTCTTTTTTCAAACAAAGAAAAATATTTAAGGAATCCAACATAAGTGGTTTCATATTTTTCATACTACTATTGAATTAGTTATGAATTTTCAAAAGAGTTTTGTCGTAAGCATGTGTTTATGACCTTGGCATGAATGAATGGGCCTCCACAATAGATTTTGTGGCGATTCAAGGTTCCCTTATTGGAAGTTTTATGTATTTTCAACCCAAATTTCATTAGTTTTTTCAATCCCTAAATCGCATGCTAGCACATTGTCCTGATTCTTGTCCCAATGCATTTGATTTACAATTCCCCACACCCGTCCTCTTTTGTCCGTATTCAAATTCTTTCTAAATCTTTGGATGTCAATGAAAAAGTGTCAATATTAACCCAAAAGTGGTCCACCTGTCCTTAATGAGTTAATATCAATCTCTCATTAGCCACAAAGATACAATGGTGAAAGGTATGTTGGTTTTGAAACTAAACTTCAAATTTCATTATGTTGGAGAGATATGGACGATGGGGTAAGAGCTGGTTGTCAAGTCCAATTCTAAAGTAATTATTGTCATTGCCTTGTGCAAGCACTGTTAAGGTAGTAGCACTCATAACTATCCATATAAACACTTTAGCATAGTTGGAGGCGCCTCTTTTTTATAAATAAAATATTTTTGTAGCATTAGCAATTGAAAATCATGAATTTGAAACAAGAAAATAATTTTTAGATAAAGCATCTAATTTCAATGACTTTTTGAAGAACTTCCTAGGGCACTTAAGTTCCTTGATTGCGTTTTCACTAGAAAAGCTCTTGAACTGCCATTTCTAGGACAAGTTCCAAATTTTGGAAAATAAACTTTTTTGGACACATGTAACCGTAGGATGTTGTAGTATACTGACTTGAAAACATGTGGATTCAAAAATTTTCACAGCGTGGATTGCATTATATGAGCTTTTAGATTCACAAAATCTTTTTTTTGGCCCTACAAAAATATGGGTAGTTGCACTTCACAAGCTCACAATTGTATGAAAAATGTCCGGAATGATAGTGCTTTTGTAAATTCATTTTCAAGGCATGTTGGCTACATGCTTGAAAAATTTCAAATCATTTGGAATTATTCGACATGTAGGAAATAAATAGTAAGTAGAAAGAAGTAGAGAATGATTCAAAACACTAAATTGTTAAGAATTTAGTTATGGAATTGAAAAATGACAATCCCAATGGTTCGGGCAATGGTTTCAATGTTGTAATAAAGAATCTAAATCCTACGATTTTATTTTTTTCAAAAAATATTGAAAATTGAGTAAAATAAAGGACTTCAAAGTTTATTTTAGAGTAGAAAATCCATAACTGCCCACAATCAAAAACTCCTTGTATGTCTTTTGACTCATTGACAAAAATGTCATGATTCAAAGCTTTTCATGTATTTATAAATCTAGAAAACCAATTTCAAATTTTTGTTTTTGAAAAAATGATTTTTTCCGATCTGCTCAAATTGCCTAGTTACGAAAAAAGTAACATATTAGGCTATAACTTTTGAGTAATGTTTCCAAATGTCTTGAAATTCAATACACATGAAAGATCCTCATCCACACCTTCATTAAAGTTTGGGGTCCAAAGGATGGAAATCTCTAATCACACATATGTGCCCGAAATTGCTATGCTGTTGAATTTAGTAGTCCTTTAGGAATTAAGTATGGGGACAATTTCAAGGTACTTTTGGGAAAACTTTTAAGAAACTCTCAATAGTCAAAGAATGGATGCATGGATGGTAATGGGTGTTTCTACCTTAAGATTTGTAGCGGTCATCTATGAGACAATATTTGGCTTATCCAAGAATGTACTTGCTTCTTGCAATCTAGTTATTAGTCTTGAATTCAAAATGGCAAGTAGCTAAAATCTAACAATTCCATGAAAACAATGTCTAGAGATTTCCCTTTTTATTTCTAGTTGTACATTGATTGGTTTCTTGTCCTACACACAATTTTTTGTTCTTGTTTTGTTCCTCCATTTTTATACTCCAACTAGTTATTTTCCCCAAAGGCAATGGCTAACAATGAACTACCACGGCTTATCCCCCAAGCATTGGTTCCTAATATTGTAAGGTAGTATGGTAGCCCCTCCCAAAATTGCGCCATGCCCTAAAGCATCACTTTCTCCTATAATTTTTGAGAGATAAATTTTAGAACATCTACAAAAAAAACATTGATCCATCAGGAGAAATATGAGCCCTCCCAAAGGCTGCAAGTTCAAAAAGGACGAGGTCCTATAGAAACTTTAATGATCTTACTATAGAAATTGTCCACTAAATTATGCAATAAAAGAATTTTGTTCAATAAAAGTTGTCGATGTGTTTGCCTTACTATGAAATCAATTTGAAAATTTGTTGAGGAAATCATTGTCCTACACTCATTATTAAAACTAAACTCAAGGTTAGGAATGAAGGTATGAAGTATTTCAAATGAGGCAATTCAAATTATCATTGCAAATATTAGTTGTCAATGAGTGACAAAGAAGTAATTACTACTGCGCGTATTAATTGTTAGAGGCATCACTGCACTTACTTCCATGGAGCAACTGTAAGTTGTAACTGATTCGAAAGGCAGGACAATATATCGTGCCCATGAAATGGGGCCCACAGGCTAGATTTATCGCAGGGAAAAACATAGGATTTTTTTTTAATTTTTTGCAAGAATTTTTTTTTGCAATATCTGAATTCAGATTTGCAATATGAGACCCCAAATTAGCAAGAGTGGGGAGAGAACATGCCCTAGTGATGGCTTAATATAGGAGTCTCTTATTTACTTTTACCCTCAAACATTACCCAGCGGGGCCCATTTCATGGGCACCATTTAGTGTCATGCATTCATAAGTCATGGCGATTGTGGAAGATGTGATAGAAAGAGATAATATCCATTTTGCTTTCTTCAATGTATGAGGAGTGTACATTTCAGGAGATGGTTACTTTAGTGACCATTGGATTTTATTTTCAAAATTTTGTAACTAATTCCATAAAGGTCCATAAAATATGAAATGACTTGAGTTAGATGCCATATCTGTTTTTCTTCCTACTAAAATTTACTAAAAATTGTTTCAAAAGAGACGATTTTAACGTGAATAATTACAACTAAAAACTTAAAATTGGACAACTATAAGGTATACCATCAAAAAACATATTGAATTTTGAAGTTTTTAACCCTTAAAGTCCCAAGGCCATTTTTCTGTCAAAAACCACTAAAAACTGTCATTTTTGTTGCATTCGTCCAAGAAAACAAAACAAGAATTTTTCCTAAAATCTAATCGTAGGATCTTGTACTTCACTTGTCTTGAATCATGTGGCAAAAATTTCATGAAGTTTGACCATATAGATTGGAAGATATTAGCATTCAAAGTTGAAAAAGAAAGTTTTTTTGAACACTTGCTTGCAATTTCAGGTGACTTTGAACGTCATTTGTCAAAAAAAATTGCACTAGAGACTTTGAATTTAAAATTTTTTATGTTGAAGAATTGAGTTGAAAGTCTAGAAAAAAAATTTCAAAAAAACACACACTTGATTTTCAATCTTTAAAAAATTGTTAAGTAGAAATAGGTCCAAGATTCAAAGAAAAACTAAATGGTTAATAGCTCTAAGATGGGATTGAAACACAAAAATCCTAATAGTGAGATTATTCTAGAAAGTAAACTTCACTTTGTCCAACAATTTGTTTTGGAAAATTGTGAAAATTGCATTCAGAAATGAATCCTATAAGTTTTTTTTTCAAGAAGATGCTTAGATTGCCCAAAAAACAAGATTGTCCATAACTTTCTCATTACTAGTCCAAATAGAATGAATCAAAGCTTGACATGTAGACAAAAATATATCATTTCAGAAAAAAATATTTAAAAATTTAATTTTGAATTTTGCAAAATTTTTTTGTTGCCCGCCGAGTTCAGTTATGGGTTTTTTGTGGTATAACTTTTGCTCCCGGGCACCAATTGAAATGAAAATTATATTCCCACAAAGCTATTCAGTTTTTCTATCTTATAAGAAAGTTTTTAAAAGTTTCATAATAAATCAAGGTCACAGGAACCTACCCAAAATCCAAATTGTCCCCCGAGGGGACAATGGGACTTTAGGGGTTAAGAGTTAAAAAATTAAAAAAATTACTTCTACTATTATTTTGGTTGCGACAACAGCACATGCCACATTAGTAGTATTGAAAATGCATAATAACAAGGACCACTGTTTCTATATTGTTTCAATACTTTCTTTTCAATAACAATGGCTATTTGTTACAATGAAAAAAAACCAAACTCCACTCTGATTTGAGACGTACTACTCTATATTGAAAAGTTTAAAGTTCCCCATCAACATGCAAAGTCCAATCCCCTCAACAGGATTTGTCATTTCATTTTGAGGATTCCTGAGATCAAGAGTTGAAAAAGAGACTTGCCAAAAATGGCACGGAACAAATGAAAATAATTGCACTCACTTCATAATGAGTACAAAAACTATGTATTTTACAAAATTTGAACTGATCAGTGCTTCATTTCCAAATTTCCAACAGACTCACTCGCTGTCTTGAAAACAGCTTGCTGACTTTTGATACTGAATAAGTGAGAAGGACGATTTGCATTATAAAACACATAAAAAAAAGTTGAGAATCCTACTCCTTGAGTAATAACATCTTAACCCTAGAAGGACACGGGGGTCCCTGTGGAAATCATCATTTCTGAAACCGTGAGAGCAATTGGTATTAAAAAATTCAAAAGAATTCATTCAAAG
This sequence comes from Pleurozium schreberi, assembly GCA_006891605.1. Lineage (NCBI taxonomy): Eukaryota > Viridiplantae > Streptophyta > Bryopsida > Hypnales > Hylocomiaceae > Pleurozium > Pleurozium schreberi. The sequence continues at coordinate 51,575 of VACF01002459.1, read as the reverse complement.
TCAAAGTACTGTAGAAGCTCTCCCCTTTCCACACAAAATTTCAAGGATGAATAGTTGCACTTCTGTCCCACACGGATTTACACTCTGTCATCCATCGGACACTAAACGTCCACAGCGTCGTTACTGGGTTAAAACAGTAAAATCCTGCAACACACTTTTGAGACCGTTTATCAATTCTAATGGTCAAACTGTACAACTGAAAAACAAATACAAAAAGTAGCAGAAATAGATCAAATATCTCTGTAAGTTCACTTTCTGAATGGACCCTCGGTTAATTGGTTTCTTCACAACTGTGTACACCGTCCAACATGAATCTAAAGTACATCCAAAAAATGATTTCGTGGACAATAAACTAAACGAATATGGCCTTAACGAATATTTTACCCTAGTTTCTTAAACCATGGCTCCCCTGACAGAGCAGACAAACCTGGACAATGATTTCCTTGAATTGAAATATGTCCATCTAGCAATTGCACAAGGGTAATGTAGAGTCTCCACTTACCATACAACAAGGGAGCGGTTTTCTTTCACATAGAGGTGAGCTTTGAACCTTTTCCTACAAGAATCTGGAAACCTGCACCATCTTAAATTTTGCACATTTCGTTTGTGCTAAACCAAAAATCAGTTGCAAAAAAATAAATGTCCATACATAGATCAAGTGTGAACTTTTCACACTTCGCACGAATCAAAGCTCACATGTATGGTCTATGGAACTCTAATGTACTGACTAGTTTAGGGAGATTCTACTTTCTGTGTCGCAATGGAGTAGTTATCCAGAGGTTGGGATCCTCATTTTAGCCACAACATCCATCAAATCCTTAAGCTCCGAAAGAGCATCATCTCTCTCTTGCGCCAGCTGCCTTGCCACTTCCTCCAGCGCTTGTTTCTCCGCCTCGGTGCTCGCTTTCAGCGTYGCAGTCTCCTTTACGGCAATATCTCTCTCCTGCGCTARTTGCAATGCCACCGTTTCCAAAGCCTGGTTCTGGGATTTCAAAAGCCCAATCTCTCGATCCAGCATCGCCTCGATCCCATTCATCCTCTCACTCATCGACTCAACAGTAGATTTCAAGGCCGTCACTTCCGACATAGCCGTCTCTCGCTCCTCCGCAAGCTGCAATGCCACTGTTTCCAAAGCTTCTTTCTCTTTCAAGACTTGAGAATATTCACTCGTCTGCCGCTTCATCTCCTCCACTTGGTTCACAGCACTGTCACGCTCCCTGGCTAATCTCTGCATTGTAGCGACAGTCTTCTCGTCCAAGTCTTCTGGGAGCACTAGACTTGTTTGTTGGATTAATCTTCCGTTTTCCATGAATTCTATCACCGCCTTGACGGGAGACACTTTGAAGCTCGCAGGTTGGCCTTGGATCACTCGAGTAGCGACGAAGAGGGAGCACACCACTCCAATGAGTTGCATCGTTTCGGGGACTACGGGATAGGATTCGAGAGAAGTGAGTAAAGCTCCGGACAGGAGAACTGCTAGAGTGGCAGCACCGCCATATAAGAGAAAGGCGCCTGGTCCTTGATCCTCCAGCATGCTTTTGGCTTCCTCATATGATTTGGGCCATGTAGCTATACTGGAAGAGGTCGAGTCTTTTGTGGTTTTCTTCTCACCATCGCTTTCTTTCGGTTGTTTTGGCAAGTTGAAGTCCTTTCTTTTGAGATTCACTTTCTCTTTTGTARGGGAAAATTCTTCCTGCATCGAGGATCTTACTTGAACACATCGAACCTGCAAAATTTTATCATAGCAATGCCCCATTGAGGCAATACTATTTTTACAGCACGGGAAATAACAGTAACACAAAAATGGAACCTAACCTGCCTGCCTCACATGTACACAAATATTTGTGTGTATATAATTGACTATATGGGAGACAATAATGAAACATTAGAATTTAAAGACCTGATACCAGTTACCAACAGCAACTCAACTATTCAAACGCTAGGTTGCTCTTCAACTAGCAAGTGGTGCCAACACCACTTGCCTGCACGTCTGTGTCCACAAATGTCTATATCGAATGGAAATGAGATAGTCTAGAGTCACTTATGGTAGCCCAAAACTCCCACTATGAAATTGCATAAGAAATTCATATACAGTGATTAAAATTTGGTCTCAACAGATTTGGGTATTGTACCCAAATTGATCTTTCCACTGCTCATGAGCGATCTCCTTCAAATCACACTACTACTATACGTTAAAATGCTTCAAGTGACGCAAATAGTATTCTCTCGTAATAGTATWTTCTTCATGAATAGTATCCTCGTAATGTGGATAGAATCCAAGAAAGTGTCTGATAACATGCAGTGAAAATCAAGCCATGAAGGAAATAAATTGAAAGATGCAAAAATGGCACCTGTTGAGCACAAGAACGATGGCGCACTTTCAAGGATGCAAGCTGAGATTTGTTGCACCAGGAAGCTGCCTCGGATGCCCAGCATCGAGGGATCGATGCCATTGTGAGCATCCCGACAGTTCCCTTCAAGAAGAAAGCATGAAATCCAGCAACAGTCTGCACAGCAAAACCCTGCTTTAAACATAAAGAGCCTATACAGAAATAATCTGCCGACAGACAATCTAGGAAGAAGTTCCTAAAAAAATTTGGCCATTTTTCAGTTCAAGGAAGAATCAATTCAAGGAAGAATCAATTCAAAGAAGAATCAAGGTATCCAACATGCTCCGCTCCTTTTACATCTTCTTTCTTTGACACATCCTTTGAAATCTTGATTTCAAGAATTTGACAAACAAAGCCTCTGAACCCCCCTTGCACCTGAATCTTTTCTTGAACTTTTGTATCTTTATTATCTATATTTTTATAAATATATATAATTCAATTTCATCAGTTTATATACAATATACAAGATGTTTAAAAAAAAAAGTCAAGCATTGACTTGGATGAATGAGAAGTTCAAAGGTAAAAAAAGCCCCTAAAACCTCTGTGTTCATCCATAATTGGGATGTCAGAACACGAAGGGGATAACATCAATCTCTAGTACTTTGTTTTGCACAATTTCTGCCAGTTGGCTACAACAAGAAGACCTTCGCTATTTTTTGTGAAGGAAATTTTCATTTTTTGGTCAAAATATTCAAGTTACTGTTGCTTTGTTTTTCAAGATCATCAACCAAATTTCACATAGGTATTGCCTAGTTTTGATATAGATATCACCAAATATCACCCACATATCACATGAGTATATTGAACAAAATAGCTGTCTACTTCTCCGAAATGATAAAAAATCACCGATCTCTACAATAGCTCCTGAATTCAATTCAATAGCTTCTGAATTGACAATGGTGAGCAAGCAGAAGTAGTCGATGGTTGCACACCATTCTCAAGCAACTCTATTGATAGAATCCACATCATATCCAGTTTTTTTTTGCCTATCTTTTGTATGAATGCTGTCAAATGGACACAAAGATAGCTGCACTCATTGAAAAACTTAAGAATGCACTCCAGAAAAGCAACAAAACGAAGCTCAAATTCAGCTACAACTTCAAGAAACTTACCTCAAAGATCTTCTACTCGGAATGCGCTTCGACAGGCAGATGAATACCACCTGTACAGCGACTACAGATCAAAAATTGAGAACCCAGAATCAGCCCACAACCAATGAATGCTTCTTACGGCCTGTTACGGACAATCCACACGCCCCAAAGAAATTCAAAATTTGCAAGACGCCAAGTTCCCCAGGAAAGAACGAAAAAAGAAGCAGACAAAGAAACAAGTGAAGCAAGCTTACGAAATTGCGAGTGAAGGCGGTGCTGAACCCGACGAATACGCCGCAAAACTTGATTCTCCCAAGGCGCTTGTAAATCAAAATTGCAAAGTGGAGGCCAAGTGCGATACAAGCAGCAGCATTTGTCAGTGGATTTCAAGCCCTAATTTGAAATAACGAAGAGCAGATTGTGTTGCCTGCACAAGAAGACGCAATTGGTCGAGCAACCGAGTGTAGAGATATTTGGATTTGAAAATTGGTGGAACTCATTTGCTGGAAAGTGTCAAGTGGTTGAGGAGGCATAGTTTAGCGTGGCTGAGCATCTCCACAGGGGCATTCTATTTTTCCCGTCATGACAACTTGGCCGGTATGACGAAGTTGCATGGCTAAGTTTAAATGGGATGAAAAGTATTTTTTTCATTCCATTTCACAAATTTTCAAACAATTAGGATTCCCTCACAGGAACAATCCTAATTTGGGACTTTCAAACATTTAGAATCAGTCGAACCTTGCATACCGTTAAAACTAAAAGAAATTCACAATTCTACACGGAAGTGTATAATGAGTGGAAGAGTAGACTTCGAATTGTTGGTTGGTAAATTTTTGTGGAAGAGGCTCATGAAAAGTGGGGGAATTAGGTTTTTAACTTATGAGAAACTTTTTTTTAACAGTGGGCTTGAACTCTTAGGTTGTTTATAGTTTGATTGTGAAAAGGGAAAGATACTTTTGATTCTCCCTACTTACATAGAACTATGTGAAGGCATCATGAAACTTGGCATACATTAAGGTAGGATGCTCTAAAACTGATCGCGCTCTAAAACCGTTAACATGAAGTACGTTTGTTCATTCTAAGGTAGAAATGTTGTCCCGCAAGACATGTCTTATTTTTTGTGACCTAAAAAATAAGTCATGTACTACATAGCAACATTATCATCCTTAAATGAACATACGTCATGGATGTTAACGGTTTTAGAGCGCGATCGGTTTTAGAGCCATCCACTATAGCCGTGTCCTTTCTGTGTTAATCCTTGAACGCCGCTACGGACGTTTTGCTTCCGATGAATACCAGGGAATCAAATGGTGTAGGACATAATTGCGACTTTTCATCCTCAGTATTAGGAGTGGAAAGGGAAGAGCTTTTCAAGTACTTTCACTTCCAATGAGTATATTTGACTTTTCAAAATAGATGATGTCACACGGTTTAAAAAATGCATGATTTCCATGGCCACCGGTATGTCCTTTAAGGGTTAAGCACCAATTTCAGCCCATTTCAACCTCAATTCCACATTGTGTGCAATTTCTACTACCGATACATTGGGATGCAACAGAGCAAAATCAGGTCTGCAGTCCACAATGGGTCAGCCACCCAATTCTGCTTTTAATCTACCATCTCTCTGCCAGGCATCCTTCCAGCATTCTTTATCCACGTGGCAACACCCAACTGGAACAGAATCGGATGAGTTGGCAAGGACGACCCATCTGTGTTACAAGTCTCAAAAAATTCACTTCCCGATTGCCACTCGTCTTTCAACAATACGTATAGATGATAAGAAAAACCATATTGATCATTGCTGATGACGAAACTCGGGATTCAATTCAAGAATGAGAGCCAAATTGAAGATTACTTTCGATTAATGTTCACAATTTTGGACTTACCAGCACCAGTGATCACGGTGTTTTTAAACGATGTGTTACCGGTTACCAAAGCTCCCTCCAGATTGGCATTGGTCAAGTTTGCCTGTGCAATTGATCATACAAGCAGGAATCAACTTCTCGTGCTGAATACGAAAACGATTTCCACAACAAAACCCCTTTTTAACATTTGAACCCGCTGATAATTCCACTTTCAAAAATCCACATCTGACCTCACATTCAAAAAAAGTCTACTGAATAGTCTACTTAACAAGCTCGGTGAAAGAAGAGGATCACTCCCACATGATGCCCAGAAATTAACAGGAATATATACCTTCTGAACATTTGCTAATGAGAAGTCACACCCCCGGAGGTCTGCGTCAGTAAGATCAGCTCCTAAAAAACAACACATAAGTCTCATAAGCCCACAAAAACTTAAATCCACAAAAACAAAAAGTGCACCACATTGGGAGGATCTTGGATTTTAGTCCCGGGCTAAAAACCCGTGTGCTAGAAGAGGCTCGCGTACTAAAAAGGGGTTAATCTACTGATTTTCTTAGCTGCAAATCACTTCAAAATTAGCCCTAACCAATAGTTGAAATCCTCCTAGAGTCATGTATAAATGCAAGGGCATTTCCTGATCTTGTCTACAAAATCTACTAAAATTGCAATTTTGTGTGATAGAGGAAGGACGGCAAACGCAATTACCAGTCAAGTCCGAGTCGAAGAAACTAGCACCTAGTAGCTTTGCCCCTTTAAAGTTTGCTTGCCGCAATATGGACTGCATGTAACAAAACATATGAAGTTTAATATTTGAAACTCCCTTAATTGTGATAATCATATGAAAATAGAATACAAGGAAATGTAATCTTCAAAGAGACGTAGAGTCAAACGAGGTAATTACAATGCCATTACCGTCTTGAAGTCTTGTTTGATCAATGTTTGGCCACTGAAGTCTCTTCCTGTCAAGTCTTGCCCACGTGTCACCTCTTGACCATATGGACCGCCACCCTGCAAAACGGCACAGTCCACTAATTACATCAGAATTGGCATTCATCTTTAGCACACAAAAGTTTACARATAAGCATTTGKTCATGATACYATTTGGATACGGGTTGCAATTCWGTRTCGTTATCTTACWATATGRTTCATTGCAAGTTTMACCAARTCTACCTTGTCAAGCAATGGTATTATACATCCAAATAGTACCCCACACACGCCATAAACGTAGATCACGGTAATTACAAGAGGCCACAGTAGTAACATATGTTTTCCAAATTCAAAGTTGGAGATTTCAACCTCTTTTGAAACTGTAAAATAACTTACAACCTCCTTGAACAAATTTTTTGGAAGACGCATTGATAATTCATTCAATGAAAATGAACACCCACAAAGTATGCTGTGTTGACTCTAGTAGAATGGTATCATATCATTGGGATTGACTTACCCTAAAGGCAAGCGCAGGGCCTGAAGCTGAGTAACACAGTGAAGCTGCTGCAAGGGCAACGAGACTGGCACGTCCAAACCTTTGCAACCCTGAAAATTCATAATCTCGTTCCGTGTACTCAACCTGTACATAATGAAAACTCGATTAATTTTTATCTCAAAAGCTGAATAAGGACCCAAATGGAAACCGCTTGCAAACTGGAGGAGAGAAACTCAGTTACAATCCTTCATTGACTCTGATTATTCTAATTGGTTGCTAAATCACCGCAAACGAGTTTCTAATACCAGAAACGTCATTACCACCAGTGGAATCGAATATGGCTCGCTTAATACTTATTCTTTTTCTACAGAACATGTTGAATCCTCACTGTTGAATTCTGAATTTGTAGCAACGTTTTAGTAACATTCATAACATTCTCGAGGAGCTGGCTTAAACATMTTTAAAACAATCTTTGATTTCAAAAAAAGGGTGTCCCTGTCCCTTTCGAGCACAACTGCAAGCTCATCTCAGTCTTTTTGAACCAAGAATTCATTGATAAAGAATTAGTTAGGATTTCTCTAGCTCCATCTGACAGTTCCCTACTCAGGCAACCAATAAAAAGCAAATTCTCACAATAAACTCTCTCCCCATTAACAACCAACTGTAAATGCTTTTCTTTTCAGTCTGAGATCTACAGTACAACCAAGAAGGGAGAGTTGTTATAACTATCCAAAGAACGTTACTATCCAATCAATAAAATCCTCAAAAAACACCCAAAAGCAATCACCGATTATAACCTAAGTCTTTTTGCAAAAGAATCTGACATTCACTGGCATTGCTGATACAACACATTCATCCAATGAAAATATACTGAAATAGAAATTCTCAGAAGATGGCACTTGGCACTTCAGAGAAACCCTAATATGCACCCACCTCTCTAGACTTCTCATCAGCTTCTTTATAATACAGATTCTCGTCCACACTTCTGGAGGTCGCCAAATAGGTTGCGCCCGGAGATGAAGACGAAGGTTGTGCAGCATTGCTTGTCAATTGCACACTGGAAGGCCCAGCAGTGGAGCCATCGACTCCATGAATGAGCGCCCTCAAAGCTGACAAACAAATAGTGGGAAGAGCAGCCATGGACAAGTGCTGTGTTCCCCCTGTTGTGCGGTTTTGCAATCTCTACACCTGGAATTATTTGCAAAAAGGGAACAAACTGAAATGGAACATAAGCATTACAAAAGAAAGGAATGCTGGAATTTCTGGTTGGAAAGAGCGATGAAGAACTGAGAGGAGCAAGCAAGGCGCAGGCAATGTGGAATTTGAAAGGGGACGAGCAAAGCTGCGCAAATGGCAATTGGCAAAAGGGTCCAGTAGAAGTTGGGGTGGATAAGGAATTTTGCTGATAGGGCAGATAAGCTTCTCTGGTGCCCAYRGGTCCCTCTTTAATATCACACCGTGGTTTTCTTTTTCGGACTTTTACTTTCACTGTACTTTTGAGGAGGCTGCTCCGTTGTGGAAGCAGCTACTGTAATAAACACGAAAGCATTAAGGAGGCAGACTCACCTCCGAGCAACAATGGGCTACCTATGATACCGCCGTGAGATGGACGTCGTTAAGACTCACTCTCCTCGAAACTCATATTTTATTTTTTCGTTCAAGAACTGAAGATCGCAGCCATATTGATGAGAGACAGAGACGGAGACGGAGACGGAGCTGAACCCTAAGTTTGCAAGTATTCGTGAATTGCACATTTTTCTTGAAGTGCAGAGAGCTTTACAAGATTTTTGCGGTTTTGTGTTCAAGGAATTGCAAACGATGAGGGTTAAGAAGCAGAAACAGTTGCGACGTCATGTGAGCTTCTACAAGACTTGTTTTGGATTCAGGGAGCCTTTCAAAGTGCTCTGTGACGGCACTTTTGTGCAYTACAGTCTCACGCAACGACTTGGGGGTTTGCAAGATTCTCTCTCAGCTATTCTTGGCGCTCCTGCCAAGCCCCTCGTCACAAGGTTTGTCTTTTGGAGGGTTCGATTTTTCGGCTTTGGATTGGCAGTATTAGGGTTTCGGTTTGCATTTTTATGAAGTTTTGCGAATTGGGATGAATCGCAGGTGTGTGATCGCGGAGCTGAAAAAACTCGGCGAGGCTTACTCTGGATCTGCACTTGCTGCGCGGCGTCTAGATTTGATCAAGTAGGGTTTTATCCCCATTCTAATTTCTGTAATTGTTCGTGATGTTTTGTTTAGGGTTTATGATGTTGGGTTTTAGGGTTTAGGGTTTCATCGGCAGAAGCTGTGATTGAGGAGTTTGTTGGATGCGTTATTGGAAATTTAGGGTTTAGATGCGGTGTTCAGGGTGTAATTGTCGGTAGTTGTGATCTAGGAGGTGGTTGGATGGAATATTGGAAATTTCCTTGTTTTTCTTAGTGTAAGCTTGAATAAACAACTTAAAACCAGAACAATAGTACAAATGCTTTATCGGTTTTATTTTAAACCCTAGCCAGAAAACTTGAACCAGCCACTTTAATTAAAGATTGAGAATCAAAACATGCATAAGGCGTCTTGTAATTGCATATTCTTGAAATCCTTCCAAGTGAATATGGATAAGTGCTATCACTTGCAGGATTTTGGCCTAGAAATCTAAAAAATGCGAACTGGTCGCTGGCTCTCAGTAGGAGTTTTGTATATTCACCGCGCATCTGTGATTATTTCCTGCGATCTGAATGCCTGGAATTAGGTGGCTTATTTTAGGTCATTAGAAGTGCATTTCCGGTAGCTTTCGAACTTGATATCTCCCATTACATTTGACTGATAATTGAGCAGGAAGTCTTCCGTTTGAAATTTTAAAACAACAATTGATCATGTCATCTCTGGTTACCAGGGACTTTTATACCCGCCATTCCAGTTCTTTTGTCAGAAGCTGTGATCGAGGAGTTAACTGGATGGGATATTGAAACTTATTTTGTTTKGGGGTCTAGGGTTTAGGGCTRAATTGTCAGAATCTRTAATTTGAGGAGTTSGTTCGATGGGAAATTGAGAAATTTCTTTGTTTGTTTCTGTGTAAGCTATTTCTGGTTTWTTGCAAACATCATWGAAAGTGTAGCATATGATTATAGTCTGCGGCATTGGTAGGTGTGAACATGAGCCTTTTCTCCCAGCAGCAGAGTGTGTGACTACTATGGTGGGTAGTCACAAYGAGGAGCACTATTTCTTGGCGACACAGGATTTGGAGTTGCGAAAGCGGCTTCGCAAGGTGTGTTCTCTAATAGATCCCCTGTTTTTTTTTACCCTTTTTCAGTGTCTGCACAATTAGTATGAGGCCTTCTAGGGGAGATTACACACACGTCTTTATGTCTCGTATGATGGTGGAGGGTTAACTTGTATTTTGTTGATTCTAGGTTCATGGCGGGGCTCTGATATACGCAAACAATACATCACTCGTTTTGGAGCCTCCTTCAGACACGCAAAAACAATATGCSAAGATGGGTGAGCTGGAACGAAACCGCTTGAGTGAGCGGGAGAAACACTTACTGAGAATGCGGTTAACCCTTGAAGGACGGACCGGTGGCCGTGGAAATCATGCATTTTGATACCGTGTGACACCATCTCCTTTGAAAAAGCTAAATATATTCATTGGAAGGCAAAGTACTAGAAAAGATCTCCCCTTTTCACCCCTAATACCAAGGATGAATGATTGCATTTCTGTCCTACAAGGAAAGATTCTTTGCCATTCATCGGATGCAAAACATCCTTGGCATCGTTTAAAGGTTAATAAGTGGCATTCACTGTTGGCCACCCCTCCACTCAAATGTGATTGTGCTTTAGACACCACATAGGAAGTTTTCAGTACTTGTCTCTTGAAGCTAAAACCGTGTCAACATCTCATCACATGTTGGTACTTATGCTTGATGAAATTGTTCCCAACATGTGTGAAAGGTATCAAAGAACAAATAATATATCAGATTAATTTGAGTGGTGCTTTAATATTCTTAATAGAATCAAGGGCGTGGAACATGATTTACACCTAATGAACAAACAAAATAGAACTGGTCATAGTTGTTTTTCAATTGTGATTTTCCACACTTTATTTTAAGAAAATTATTTGAAGGTGGAAACACCCAAAATTGTTTTTATACATATTCTTGCACAATGGACTTCTGTGAAACTGTCCTCCCAAAGTGTCATTAAGGTAGAGATATCTATTTTGGACAACCCCTTGTGATGGCTTCATAAGGTGACTTATTGTAGACAACAATTGGGTGTGTTGTTTATTGGAAAAAAATTCTTTGTTTGTTCTTTCTTGTCCATTCATTTTCTTCCCTCTTTGATTAGGAAGAAGTGCCATAGCTAACCATAACAGGTGAGTCTATGAGACTATAATGGTTCCGAATGAAATTTTAACATCTATATCGAATAGATGTATTCATTCTTGAGGAAAAAATTCCCTTTCCTGAACTCTTCTTCATTCTTATTTCTGCACAAAATGAAGACAATTTCTCAACAAATTCCCCATATCCTACAAGCTAAAATGCTTAAGTTATCTATAGTAGGGACTTCTACCTTAAACCGTCTTCATACTTAATTGTGATAGGTGGATTCGTTGATTTTTTTTCTAGATTTTGGTTTTCGATCCTCATATATGACAATATCAATTGTCAAAGGAGATTTTTTTTCATTAGGAAGAAAATGAACCCTGGAAGGGATTGCTTCGTAGTGTAAGCTTTCCCTCAAGGGAACTCAACAGTGATTGAATTCAATGATGAATAGTATTGACAATAAAAAAATATTAAAAAAATAAAAAATATTAAAAAAATAAATAAATATAATAATAAAATACTAAAAAATATTAAAAAATATTAAAATAATAATTAAAATAATAATTAAAATAATAATTAAAATAATAATTAAATAATAATTGTAATAGTTGCAATCTGACGTGGTCGCACTAATGCCACATCAGATTTCAGAATATGTAATTTTGAATTTATTTTAATAATATTGTTTTTTTAATATTTTTTTAATATTTTTTAAACAATTGACTTGCACTGTTCCCCGCTATTCCGCACTATTTCAAGCTTGCAGTTCGCTGTCACCCAATTTTTTATTATTTTTTTTATTTTTTTATTTTTTATTATTTTTTTTTTCGGCCTGCGTTCTCTGCGTTCCCTTCACTCACGGCCCCTTTCAGGGTTCATGTGAATTTTCATAGATATTACTTATCACATCCAAAATTCCAAATTTCTTTAAATTCATGATTTTCAATTGCTAAACCTACAAAAAAAATTAGTTTTTCTAGAAAAAAGTCCTCCAACTGAGCTAAATTGCTTATTTTGACAATTTTAAGTCGATGGATGTGCTTAAAATTGTCAAAAATAATTCTCTTAACCCTTGAACACAGAGTGACCTTGAAAATCATGCATTGTAATACCATGTGATACCATGTGTATAAGAAAATCCATAGGAACTCATTGAAAGTCAAGCTRATGTAGAGGTTCACTTTCCACACAAAATTCCGAGAATGAATAGTTGCACTCCTATCCTACACAAGAGAATTCCTTGTCATTCATTGGACACATCATGTCCGTGGCATCCTTCCTAGGTTAATTTGATGTTCTTTTGTATTGAACAGAAGATGGACACTTTGTAATGTAGGAGATGCAAGGTAGGCACCCCAAAATGCACTACTGACCCTACACCAACATTTTCACTTTGTGTATGTCTCCCAATTCTATGATGTTCCTATGTGGAAGAAACAATATTAAGACCAAATTTGTTCCTTCATAACTTTTGCATACTATATTCAAATGTCACATCCGCTGGTGCATTGGAACCCTGCTTTCACTTGCGAAAAAGCTAAATTGGTCCAATATAAATAACTAGGCATAGCAGCAAAAAGTGGCAGTTTTGAGGGTACCCACCCTGTGTTGTGAACACAAGGGAAACTACATGGACTGCTTGGTTTGCTCCCGGATAGATAACGGATGTTTTAACGTGACGTATCCTCAAGTTCAAAGAGCCTACTACCGTAGAATTTCACAAGCAGGAGAGAACCACAACACATATGGAGATGGCATATCGGGAGTACACAGACTGCCCATGGAAAAACACACAAAATCCATCTACCAACAGAGAAATTTGCAACTGTAAATGGCTGCAGAAGCAGATCCCCACAAACTTAGTATTTACATTTTTAGGTGCATCTCACACTTTTCAAAACTGAGGTCCCTCGCATCTAGTTTTGTCTTATAGGTGTATCACACATATAGATTCAATGCTGCATCACTTGGTAACGCTCCTCATAGCCCTGCAGGTGGGCTTATGAAACCGCCAATCTGCAGTTTGGCACTCACGTCCGCAGTAGTTGATCGATTTGCACCCGCCGCACACTTTCAATTTCACGCCCACCTTGCGACAAACTGCACAAGCATCAGCAGAAGCCGGGGAGACGACAACAGTAGCTCCAATTTCTTGGAAAACCTCTTCTCTGCAAGGACATTCAGAGAGGGTCCGTAGAGGTACAATGAACGACGGACGGACACATCTCTGCCTTGGTTTCCATCGTTTGTCATGCTCAGAGATGACGCTTCTCGAAAGAAGACGCTCGTGAGCTTGAAGGACCTGCGAGAAGTGAATGAGAGTTCAGATCCACAACAAAGTAATGAATGGTAGCCCTTGACCTCCCAAATCCTTATTTGAAATATTGTATACTTTTTGCCTACATCTTCGTACACATAYATKATCTATCTGGATTTCARCAAATAAAGATATGAAAGGACTRGGTGATTTTTAAAAAAGAAGGGCAACAGAGAAAACTGCTTTGTGAAGGAACAAAAGTCGTTTCACTCATTGACAACAAGTGACATACATAAATGGTAAGATCTGTTATACCTGACATACGAAGTGAATTTGGTGTTTGGTTCCCAAACAAATTCGAGAGTTGCCTTTTGGTTTCTGCTCGAGGAGATCCGATAAAAATTTCTCAGTGTCTCTGTGGGCATCTTCCTTGTCCATGAACGTATATTCGACCTTCAGGAAACACACTCCATGGGTRAGCAATAGAAAGACGTCTGACCATCACTCTGTACTGTGATATTGAAACCGAAATTTCACGATGCTATAAAACAAACCCTAAATTCTGAACGTAGATAAACAATCTAGAATCATCTACACCTACATCTGTCTAATGTCACACCCTAGGTGCCCATACTACACGTGATGATACGGAGTTCTGTAACATTGTGGTAATCGGAAAAGCTGCATGTTAAAGTTACATTGAAGAAATTCGTACTTAAGGAGTCAACAAGGTTGAATGTGAAGTTCTAATTCGTTTCATAGTCATCAATTTCCTCATAATTATCACACCTGCATTCAACTTCAGTGACATTGCAAAGTATGATAGAGTACGAAATGAGTTGTAAGCTGCGTATCTCCCTTCTCTTCTGTTGAGAGAGCTCTAGCAAAGGATGTGTGATTAGAGAAGGTGGGAAATGGTGGGAGATGATATGATGTCGTAGCTGGTAGAAGGTGAGAGAAGAAAGGATGTGAAAKTCGGAAGTGAAGGAGAAAGACCACAGGATGTATGCATGTGGTACTAGAGAAGGTGAGAGAGACWAGAGACGGTGAAATTCCAGACGTAGGTTTGTGCAGAGGATTGAGCGCGCGCACKTYCATTGCTTTACCTGGAACAGAACTGTTTCCTTCTCTCCCCTGGAAACAGTCTCCGCGTTGGCTTTGAGCCGACGCAGCGCTTTGATACGCACAACCAACCCAACCCTCTGCTCCTCCTCCCGCAAAAGCACAATGCGGATGCCCTGCTCCACCGCTTCCGCCACRATACGGAAGAACACGCGGCATCCCAGAAAGTCGTCCGTGTCCAACGGAGGATCTATGAGACTCACCGAGMCACTGCAGTCCAACAAATATAAAAACTCCCACATATATCAACTCCGATCCCCTTTTCATCTAAAAAAGTGCGTGGTACAACCCAAAATTTGATGTCACTTMTCCTACTTACAAGTAATGCCAATCCATTTGAACTATGTTACAAATTTGTCAAACCTGGGCTCCTGCGACACCAAGGTCTGAATCTCCCCCATGCTCATGGTGGTGAAGTAGGGTTTCATGAGAGGGGAGCGTCGGTCTCCCAAATGCCGGTATTTAATGCTGTCGTCCCGGACCTCCGAGTAAGCGATCTCGGGCAATGCCGTGGGGTTAAATCCATACCCTGGAATGTCCAAGTCCTCGTGGCATTCGCCGAAGAAGAGGAACTTCGCGAATGGGGCATGGAGATCGCGCTCAGGTACATGGGTGAGATGGGGAATTACCTCGTCCAGGCCTAGCTTCTGGACGACGTGATGAAGATTGGAGAGCCGTGGTTCAGCCATGGTGCGATTCAAACTCGATTTCCTGCMCGCAACCAAAAAATCAAGAATTCAAARAAAAACGAMAACCYCRAATTCTTGAATTGTTTCARAAGCGGATTGCACTGGAATTGCATGGCGCACAACGGAAACCGCGTATCAATCTCATAAGCAAATTAAAAGCTCCTACCGCCATTCGAACAAATGTGATTCTAYTCATACTTGACGTGAGAAGTTAAGAGATTGGATCGGTCAACTGCGAAACAATACACACTACAAGCGCGCGCGCACACACCAAGCACTCAAATCTGGAAAGAGCTCCATCGATCTATGCTCCGAACCGATCTCCACGGTGCTTGCCCGCCTGGCTGGGGTACTTTAACATTTCACTGTTCTTGTAATCAGATAGATGAGTTCAATTCTTGTAATGCATACTCTACGAGAGCCACTGGATGATGCGCCACCTCCGAAAAGCGTACGCGCGTGGCGGCGATTACGAGGATTCTAAGGGAGCAACTACGGAAGCCACCCAGCATGCATGAAGAGTGCAAATCAGTGAGATATAACTTACACAAACTTCAATTTTGAAGCTGCTGACTCCCTAAACGCTAGGCAAGCTGGGTGACGACTACGGTATGTTGAAAGCTAGAAAACTTGGAGCTGCACGAGAGTGACGACGTAGAAAAGATTTGAGAGCCTGATTGGTTTTAGAACTTGCTCCATTTTAGGGCCTCCTACCTTAGGTCAGTTTCGTACGTACGGTAAGGTAGGAGGTCCATAAAGCACCCATCTAAAGGTTGAAGCTGAATTTTGGCAAGTTGAAATTGCTTGAAATAATCTTCAGTACATTTTCTTTGGAAGACAAGTGGAAATGGCATCTAACCCAAGTAGTTTCATATTTTTTGGAGCTTTATGAAATTAGTTATGAATTTTTGAAGTTGCAGAAAAGTGCATTTCAATGGGCTCTAAAACCAACCACCTCCTCAAATGTAGACTGCTTGTACATTGGAGAGTGCAAAAGGTATCTCCAAGGCTTGACTGGGTTTAAAGCTTGCTCCATTTTAGGACCTCCTACCTTAGAACCTCTCTCAATCGCTCTTCTATAAGCCAGTAAACCTCTATAAACCAATGTTGTCAAACCAATCTCGAAGTAAGGCCATGTTATAAAGGTAATGACTAAATAGATGGGACCTATTGAGTAAGGGAGTTTCTACTGTAATTAGGAAAAATTTGGAAGATGTCTAAGGTAGAAACACCCATTAGCGCACTTGTCCCCATTTTTGTACACCTTATTGTGTCCCAAGACTTTGGGTAATCTATTTATCTTTTTGAATATTCATGATTTTCATTTGGTAATACTATAAAAATACTACTCCCTCTGTCCCACTAAAAGCTTCCCCAATTCTTCTTGCAAAGACTTTACATTACCTTGATTAGGAAACTTTCAGTAGGATTAAGGGAGTATTTATAGGAAAAGGGGCCTCCAACCATGTTGAACTTTTATTTTGATGGTTTTGGGTGCTTCCACCTTAAAAAATTTAAAATTGTACTACTAATTTTGAAACTCTGAAAAAATTCATTATTGGTAATTCAAAATATCCAAAATTTCTTCTTGGAATCTAATGTTTTGGAAAAAAAAACATTTAGACATAAATAGAAAGAATTAATTTAGTGTCCAAAAATTAGAAAGAGCAAACAGCTGAAAGCCAAGAAATCTAAATTGAGATCCCAAATTGTTTAAGTTTCAAAATTAATCTATTCGGCACCAATGTGCCAAATCTGACTTGAATGTACAATACTTTTCATCTCAATCGGACCAACATAAAAAATTTGGACTACAACAATTGTTTGGAAGGCAAGGTGTACACCAGCAAAGGCTTGAAAGTTGAAAACCATTCATTTCAAGGCGGGATCACCTTTTCCATGCATTTCCTTGAATTTTGAGACTGTTTTTCATACAAAGACTAATAGATGGGGAATGTAACACAAGTGGTTTTGAAGCATTATTGAATTTTCTATGAATTTTCAAACAAATTGTAGAGTAGGCACCTATTTATAACCCTAGGTCTTCCATAAATCGTGCAATTGCAACTTGTAACTTGTAATTTGCAAAGAGTCATCAAAAAAAGCAAGAAGAATGATTGACTCTTGCAATAAATGACACTTTGCATTTTTTTCTTCAATTTTTTGAATGACTATAGAGGTCAATTTGAGGACCACCTCGTATMCATTGGAGAGCTACAATCTAGTGAAAAGAGGCTGCCATTTCATTTTGGTATTAGTTTCCCCCCTCCCTCCTAAATAACTAGAGCCGTTGATTTTTGATTTAAAAAAATTACAATCCCCCCGCCACAACCGTTGATCTTGGATACGATCTCGAACACAGATACGATACAAATATAGATACGAATATAGATACAGATACAAATACGAACATATATGAATACAGATACAAGTACGAATACATATACAAATACAGATATGAACACAGATACGAATACAAATACATAGATGAATATAGATACAAATACAGATATGAATACATGTACAAATACAAATACGGATATGGATACTGGGAAACATATCCCATATTGTTTGGAGCAGTTCCTGCTTCTTGAAAATTATAAGGAGGGGGAGGGTGGTGGTTCAAAAATAATTTAATTAAAGTATTTGGGGGGGTTGAGGGGGATAAATAATAGAAATAAATTGGATTGGGTGCATAGAAGTGTCACTATGCACTCAAAAGTGGTTGTACACAGACAACCCTATAGAGGTGTTTTTTATTGTCCAAGTGGTTTTTGAGCCTCCTATCTTACACTAAATTCAAAGGTGTCACGCAAATAATTTATGAAGGGTTTGAAACCAATAAGTCCTTAGAAAATGGGTTTACATTGTGAAATGAAAAGGTCATGGGTCTCCAAGATGTCCAATGAAGTGAAACATATTTTTATCCTTTGTAACACAAAAATTTCCCAAATTTTGAACCTTCAAAATTGTAGTCAAATTCACCTCAAAGAAGTGGGTCTAATGTAAACTCTGAGACAAAGGTCTATGTTGTATTAAAAAGCACTATAATGTGTTTTTATTTTTAGAGGTCCTTTTATACCCTTATGTTGATTTACACTAATCCAAAAGTCATGACTTCCAAAGGAAGACTTCTCAATGGCAAATGAGGGGGCTTGGAGAGGGAGACTTCTCAATAATTTGCCCCCCTCGTTTTTGGTATAAACTTGGCCTAAAATAAAGACACTAGTTTAAAATGTTTTTAACTATTTTTTTCAATTTAACTTTCATAGTTTACTATGATAAAAAGAAGATTTAGCAATATTTCAATCCTTATTTAGATGGAATTGAAAATGTACAATAAAAAATTTAAAAATTTCCTAATCTATACTCTTGTAGGCATAAGATGATACCAAATAAATATGTTGAATTAGACCAGGCAAGCAAGGTTATAATGGAGCTCATTTGATCTTGTGATCTTTTCACTTTGAGGAAAAATCTTAAAGTATTGTTTGTCAACAAGTTTGAAGAAGGTTTACTTACCTAAAAGGGCAAGTACAAAGTCTTCAACCAATTTGGGGAAAAAGATTTGTTTATCCAATCTTCGGAAAGTTGTTACCAAATTTAAATGGTTTCTTTATTGCAACTTCTTCTAATATATACCACCAAGATTTTTGAAAACTTTAATTCATAGTTGGCACAATTTTAAAAGATATCAAAATGATACATAAAGATTAAAAATCACAAAATTGACCATTCCAAAATAGGAAGAGGATTTTTACATTTATCCCCATTCATTTTAATATAGTGAAAAATACCACAAGAGTAGATGAGTTTTAGCCCTAGCTAATGACACATGTCTTCATTTTTTCCAATAAAATTTTAAAAATAATAACTATATGGCTATGTACACTCTTGATCTTCATCTTTGATATATCCTTTAAAAAAGACACACAATTAGTATTACCAAAAACAATCACATGGAAATTGCACAAGTTAATTTGATAAACACTAGAAGAATTGTGTCATTTTGAAACCTATCACAAACAACTCTTGCCACTCAAAAGCAACTTATTTTTTCGATAACAATCATTTAGACAAGTTATTTCGGACAATATTCTTAAACAACTAGTTTTTAGTAAAGTTGAACAATAAATTCATTCTTATGGACGAGATATTCTAGATGAGAGTAGTTGTAAAAGACCAAATTTCTATTAGTAAAATGAGCTCTATACTAATAACACTAATTTAAAAAATACACAAATTTGTGAGGCAGACATTTATAGAAGTTCACAATGTTTTCAATAAAATCGGTTTGCACTATTTTTTACTATACAAAATATTGCACTTTTCATCCAACTTTCATCCCTAATTAACCAATTTTCATATATGTTTTCATCCAATTTCATCCACACATTCAATTTACTTATATTCCATTCATCTATAATTCACTTATTTAGTGCAAGGTTTTGTACAATAATTGAATTAATCGAGGAACTAACTAGTGCAATACAAGTTTAAGCCGTACTCAATATAATGTAGAAATACAAAAAGTTGAATTAAGCAATAAAGCAAATAGAGAGTATTTCAACCAAGGTAAAGTTGGAAATTTGGATACATTTCTTCAGAGACACAAACGCACTTTCAAGTGGATCTTTTCAAAATTATGAGATAAGATGCAAAAACACGTGCCCTTGGCAAAGAAATAACCTTTTTGCAATCAAAAGTTGTGTTCCCTGAATTTTTTTGAAGAAGTCGGGCATCTTTTGATAGCTTGTACTAACCCCCTTTTCTATTTTAAAAAATTAAAAAATATGTAACCAACATGATATGCAATTGTATATAAACTAAAGTAAAAGTACCTATTTTGGACAGCCTGTCCATCATGGCTTTATAGGCTGACTTATTATGCACAATAGAACTATTCATTGAAAAAAATTCTTTGTTTGTACCTTCTCGTCACTCATCTCTCTTCCCTTCATGCTTAGGGGAAAGTGTCAAAGCTAACCATAATAGGTGAGTCTATGAAACTAGAATGGGTCCAAATGAAAAATCCACATTTTTATTGAATAAAATATTTGTTTTTGAAGATTTTTTTCCATTCTTCCTCATCCTTTTGTTTGCACACATTAAGCTCAGTTTCACAATGAATTTCTCACATCCTACATGCTGAAATGCTTAAGTTATCTGTTATAGGTACCTCTCCCTTRCATGTAGAACAAGAATTTTGTCCTAAAAAAATCAAAGTCTAGTAGTTTTTTTGAATGGGACCAATAAAAACTTTTAAAATTATGGTCCTAATTTGAAGACATTGTATTTCTTAGCTCCCAAGATTATTAGAGAATGTTAGTGAAAAATGACATTCTGAAGTCATATATATTTCATCGTTGTTTGGGCTTATTGGAGAATGCCTTTGGACTTAGTCACCTACAGTCCTACACCACAAAGAATTGCTACAGGTTTTAAAAGTCAACAATAAAAGTTGAAGAGTTTAAATTGATATATAAATTTATTAATATTTTAGAACATTACAAATCTTTACCAATTATTTTCTAAAATTACCAATTATTTTCTAAAATTACCAACTTTTTTAGAAATTGAAAATCAAATTATGAATTAACTAGCAAAGAAAGCACTGAAGGTTGGGATTTTTTTTATTGTTGAAAATATTATAAATATGGTTCAAAACAATGATATTTTTCAGTATTTATTTTTGTTCTTAAAATTTTAATACAGATGTTAAAGTCCACAAATAATGGTCACCAATACCAACCTTGGAAAATGGGATGAACCCCTGTCATCGAAACATTTATGCACGTGCATTTTTATCACAAAAACAACATAAATCAATATCTCAATTCAAGCATAAGACAATATTTGGTGTTTGTGCCATATAAGGTAGTATGCTCTAAAAGTGCCCATGTTCTAAATGCGACCCTTATCTAAGAATGGGTGACAAATTCCTTGAAATATCTATGACTCTCAATGATGAGATAGGTAGGCTTAAATGGTCGCTTTAAGAGTATACTACCTTATACTATACAGTATGCATAAATCATATGTGTATAATACGTATATATCATATATAGATATCATATAAATATCATAAAACGTTTGAAAACGTAGTCAAACTTTGAATGGGTGACATAGTTGCTTTCAAACTCCAAATCAAATGTGTCCTATTTACATATGAAACTAACAAAATATTGTRCAATCTCCTTAAAATTCAATGGCAAAAAAATAATTTCCATAATTGATAGCTTGTTGAAGTTTAAACTCCCAATTTCAAAAGCAGTTGTGCATCCCTCCACTTTAAAGCCTGTAACTTTCATTTAGTAATTTCAAATTAAATTGTGATAGCTATTTTGGAAGCCAACAAATATTGTACAATCTCTGTGAATTTCAAAGCTAAAAAAAAGTTTGTCCATATTTTATAGCTTGTCAAAGTTGTCACACCTAATCTTAGAAGCAGCTCTATTCTTTTTCACTTCAAAATTCATAACTTTTKCTTCTTAATTCCACACTAGGAATGTGGTATCTTTTCAAAAATCTAACATGAGTTTCAACAAACTCTCCAGTTCAAGTCAAAAACTCTCATTCGTTTGTCCAAATTTTATAACCATTCAAAGTTCCTTCTCCTCAAATTGAAGGCAACTCAACACTTTCTTACTCCAAGCTTATAAACTTTATTCTTCAATTCCAAACTAAGAGTGTGATAGATTTTTGAAAAGCTAACAATACAATGCATGAGTATATTAAATTTCAAAATTAGATTCTTCATTATAAGCGCCCAAATTTTTTGCCTTCAAGCTTTGTAATGATTAACACTCTTTTAGTCTATCAACCATAATTTTCTCATACAAACTTCAAATAAAGCAAGTCATACCTTTTTGGAACCACAAGAAAAGGAAAACAGGCTATCAAATTTCATTTCGAAATTCACAATACACAACACACTATGGCTCTCTAGACACATGGCCAACTCCAAACTAACTATGACAAAGTAGAACAAGATGAAAAGTCCCTTTTTTTAGAATTTTGAACCATTTCCTATTTCTTTCTACTTACTAAATTTTTCCTATATGTTGTATAATTCCATATGATGTGAATTTTTTCAAGCACATAGCCAAACTTGCCTTGAAAAATTAATCTAAAGAAAAAACACCATTTTGGATATTTTTCATACAAATACGACCTTGTAAAGTGTAGCTGTCCAATTTTTTGCTAGGCCCCAAAAGGATCTTTGTCAATTCAAATGCTGATATCTTGCAATCTACTTAGTGGAAATTTTAAAAAAAAAGTTCACATCTTCTCAAACTAGTGTACTAAAAAATTCTACGGTTACATGTGTTCAATAATATTTATTGTTCAAAAATTTGGTACTTGTACGAGATATGGCAGTTTTGGAGCATTTATGGTGAAAACATAGTCAAAAACATCTACGGATCAAACTATAAATCTACTGATTTTTTTAAATTTTTTGGCCCATTTTTTTTTTGAAAAAACAAACCCTAAATTTAGACCTATAGATTTTACAAAGAATCATAAATAGCAATACATTTATCTGCAATATAATATTGGAAATCCAACTAAGCCCTAAACTAAGGTATAAGCACCCAATGGCGTCCGTGCATCTAATGGCATCAGTTTCTACGTAAGGTATTGATTATAAAACATAAATGTAGGTAGAGTGTAGATAGCTTATCATTTGCGTCAAAAAAATAAGCTATCTAAAATCTACGTACATTCATCATTTGAAATAACTATCATGTGTAGAAATTGACGCCATTAGGTGCACGGACACCATTGGTGCTCCTACCTTATCTCATTATAAAACAAATGTTAAAAGAAAATACTTGTTGAAGACCTCCATTGGAAATCCAGCAAACACAACATCKTTCTATATGAGCTTCCTCATAGCTATCAAATAGAAACCAAAGTGAATACAATCCTTTACCAAAATCATAGCACCTCCATTTTAACTCTTGAAGCTTACAAATTGGAGCTTGCCTTTTGTTTTATCAAATCACARTTTCTTACAAGTAGAAAAGAAGACATCATTTATGGTAAGCACCCCAAAAATTGTGCCTTGATCTAAAATCGCCGTCTCTAGACTTTGTACATCTCCATAATCAATTATGTATCTATGTGGAAGACACGCTTTTAGAACCAAATTTTGACCCTTCTTTGACTTTCGCATATTGTATCCAAATGTTGCATTTTTTGGTGTTCTAGAACCTTCTTTCACTTGCCAACAAGATAAAAAGAAAATTTGACCAACCTAATAATAGTAACAAGGCAATGACCAATTTGTGGTGGTTTTGGATGTTTCCACCTTATAGTAGTCAAGTTGCTTAATTACTACAAAAGATGAGGAGAGTCAATCAATGATCGTGTACCTACAGAACAAAGCTAAAAGCAAAAGGGATGAAAAAAAGCTAGAGTAAACTTGCTAGTTTTTGCACATCTAGAAATCGGTCAACAATAGATGTCATTTACTAAAAAACTAATTAACCCCTAAAGGACCAAGTGTCCATTCAGTGTACGCAAGAAATCTCATGGAGGTTCCTACAAAGTCATTTTGGGTCGGATGTTCATGAAATTTGGATACAATGTGTAACTATGTACCTCCTTCTTGAAAATATAATTTTATTTCTAATTGGGTGGCTGGATCAAAAATTACTTGTTGCCCTGAACTTTGCCGGCAGCTCAGGAAGCTTCATGCAGCATGTGCAAAACTCTTCCAAAGATTTTGAAATTTGAAAGGTATGTAGCTTACATGATACAAGGTGCATATGTAAAAAAAACTATGTGTAGTGTAAAAATCTCATTATAGAAGGCGTTAAAGTTTCCAGGCCCTATCAAGCAAGATTGGAAAAAACTTTTTCACCTAACTTCAAACGTTATAATCTTTCAATCCGTGCAATCAAAGTTTTTGAAATTTCTTCCACACATTCCTAAAGAAGTCTAGTACAAATTTCAAATTTGTATGGTTGAATTTTGAAATAAAACCTTTCTTCATCATTTTTTTCTTGCTGGCCTAAAAAGTGTCAATTTTTGACAATTTCTGCCCAAAATGTGCCTCGGTCCTGTAGGTGCTATCCGCACAATTCAACTACCGATTAGATTGCAATGGAAACAAAGTTTTGCATCATCGCCCAATGACTATAGACTGTGTAATTAAAGGTTGTAGGAAATTTTTAATCAGATTCAACTTCATTACCTTTGAATTGAAATAAAATTGTAGAGACTAAAATGCTTTTGCATTTTAGTTTTTATAGGCAAATCTTAACATGACATTTAATAATCACACAAAATTTCAAAACATGGAAGGCTCTTGACTTATGTGGAGAAATATTAGAATTTTGTCTATGCAGTGATTGGCAAGTTCACTCTAGATCCAAAARTTGTAGATCTTGACTCAAGCACCAAAAAATGGCTATTGAAAAAACATGTGTAAACCCTTCAAGATTCTCTAATTGCAAGAATACAGTCCTCTTTTTACATCTAGGTGTTACATTAGACTTAATTATTGACATAAAAACACAAGTTGTTTTAATGGACGTTTACTAAAATGTGTCACAGAAAATGACGAAAACATCACATAAAACACAAGTTTCTTATAGTGATACAATCATTCAACAAAAGTGTATCCGAAGAATGCATCTACAAAGCAATGATGCTAGTGTGTGAGCATAAAAATGCGAGTATGTTAACCTTGAGCATATATGTAAATAGATATCCTACAAGCATTGAAAATGCTTATAATATAAACACATATAATATAGGTAATTATAACATAGTTACTATGTTAAAATTACATATATACTATAATCATGGAAGGTTTATATAATATAAACACCTATAATAGAGGTGTCTAGGCTTACATGAGAGCAACCCTCTCCATTAGAATATATTTGAAGGCAAGGTAGGGCCGTTTTAGGGTTGTTTATTTTGTTTTTCATTTTGATGTTTGAAATTGTAAACCTACTAGCCATTGCTACTAGACTTTCCTAATTTAAAAAAGATTTCAAAATTTCAAAAAATAGTAAAAACTTAAAATGGTTATAAAAAACAATTTAAAAATATATTAAATAAAAAATATTACCTAATGTGGCACGGGCTCAAACACGTCAAATTGTTGATGTACATAGTGAGTTCCCACAATTCAGGAACTTCGGGGGACTTGCAGACTACTTTAGGCCTAAAATCTCTTCTAATACTTCAAAATAGCTTGCAAATGCCGTCATAATAGCCAATTTATTGTGATATCTAAAAAGTGATTTGAGGATGAAACATAGCCATACAAGGAGCCACACTACTTGTTGCTTCCCAGAGCTTATTGTAGAGCTATGTAAATATTTACATGAAATATATTCAAGCATGTTGAAAAAAATTTGATGATACTTTAGCAAAGGTAGTAGCTTAGTCACTTAATACTTCATAATTTTTATGTAACTAAACGTTCTAAATCAATTTATGGGGACATGGAAAGAAAACTAACACTTGCAAAAATAAAGTCTTATGCACAAACTCTTTTCAAAGTATAATATGTTTTATCTCAAGAGTTTGAGATCTACATTTCTCAATCCAAAGCACACTATAAGAAACCCGTGTTTTTTAAGATGCACTTTTTGTAATGTCCACTTATTTTGTGTTATCAACAAGTCGACATCACAAATAAATGCGTCATAAAAACATAAGATTCTTCTAGTCGGAAGTTCCTAGGGGTAAATAATGCTATATTATTAGTGAGCATTACAGGTTAAAAAAGCAAGATGAATAGCTTTTAATACCAAAATGCTATAGAATTGGACATAAAGTAGTTCCATTTGATGAACAAGATACTGTGGATCATTGACATTGACATTTCTAATAAGTCATTTAAAAGTGCTTAAAAATAACTAGATAAAATTTGGCTATGATTTCCCCAATCCCAATGAATGAAATTGCTAAATTGTTACATGATCTTGAAACAAAATCATTAACTTTTTCATGAATGGATACACTTTTGAATGAATAAAATATATCATCCAAAATTAGTTTCATCCTTGTCCTTGGTTATATATGGTTTTACTGAAGATGACTTTTTACGTTGCCTAGTTTTATTTTTTCATTTTGAAAAACTAGCCAATTTTTTCTTCAATATTCATGTGATACATGGGTGATACTTGGTGATATCAAAAGTAGGTGATACAAAGGTAAACTTTGTCTACTTGTCTCAAAAATAAAGCAGTAAGGTAGGAGGCATGAACTCCGACCGGGAATTTTGAACCAAATATGATATAGAGGCACATTTTACTTTCTTCAATATACCAAAATGTACAAATTATGTACATTCTAGGAGGTGTTCGCTTTTAGAGCCCTATGACATTTCAACTTCAAAATTTCATAACTAATTCCACAAAGCTCCAAAAAATATGAAACAACTTGGGTTAGATGCCATTTCCTCTTGTCTTTCAAAGAAAATTTACTGGAAAATATTTCAAGATGTTCTACCGCCACAAAATTCAGTTTCAATGCTTAAATGATTGCTTTATGGACCTCCTACCATAATCTGGCTATTTTTATTTTTATATATATATAGCAAATTGGCGAAAAATTGTGCATAAGAAAAACGCTGGCGCTTCCCAAAATAAATAAAATACAAACACCTGGGATGCATTTCAACGGTCTCCTTGAGGATGAGTCTGAGCTGCCGTGTCAGATTTGTTGAATATGCGAACTGCAGGACTTTTGAGTTACGGAAGCTCTTTCGTGGCTTCTTCTTCGTCTTCTTCGTCTTCTTCGTCTTCTTCGTGTCGACAGACGACGGAGGCAAACCCTAGTGATCTTTTGTGCAGGTCCTAGCAGAGCTTGTCTGCAACGGAATTCTCTCCCTTGATTCAGGGTTTCGATTGGCGTTCTGTTTTTCCCTGCGATCGGCCGAGAATTTGAAATCCTGGATCGTCCTTAGTGAAATTTTTGAGTGGGAATTAGGGTTGGGATCGAGTAGYCATGTGGGGCGGGAGAGGGCAGGACAAGCTGCTGGACCAAATCTTCCAGTTGAAGTTCACGTCCAAGACGCTCGTCCGATCGGCGAAGAAATGCGAGAAGGAGGAGAAGAGCGAGAAGCTGAAAGTGAAGAAAGCGATCGAGAAGGGTAATATGGATGGTGCTCGGATTTACGCTCAAAACGCCATACGGAAGCACAACGAGCAGCTCAATTACCTGCGATTGTCCTCCCGTCTCGACGCCGTCGTGGCCCGGCTGGGCACGCAGAGCAAGATGCAGACGATCTCCAAGTCCATGGCTGGAATCGTGAAGTCGCTCGACAGCGCTCTCGCTGTCGGTAACATGGAGAAGATATCACAAACCATGGATCAGTTCGAGAAGACTTTCGTGAATATGGAAGTTCAATCTGAGTTTATTGAAACGGCTATGGCAGGTAGCACTAGTTTGTCGACTCCGGAGGATGAGGTGAACTCGCTTCTGCACCAAGTCGCGGATGATTATGGTCTGGAGGTTTCTGTCAATCTCCCGCAAGCAGGTGCCATGGCTGTGCCTGTCAAGGAGTCGGCACCTGCCAACGCCGAAGATGATTTGAGCCGCAGATTGGCAGAGCTCAAGAGCAGGGGATAGAGGACCCCTATCCACACTGTCCTTCCATTCGATTTCCTCCTCGCCGATTGATTTCTTCCAGCTTTTGCAACAGTTTCGACTCTGATTTTTCTATAGAAATTGCAACTCYGATCTGTAGTACTTGGTAGAGGCTGGTTCTTCCTGTTCTATCAATTCCTTGTTGATCTTCGATAAGCTGGATGGAATCATTCGTTAGGGAATCTGCGCTGTAAAATATTGTACCTCAGGATATCCAGCTTGCATCTAAAACCCTTGAGAATTTGTCGAGCCTCTGGATTTTTCTGAAAACTAGCTACTTGACATCCTAGAGGCACGGGGAGGCCACACCCTTCTTAKTGTTCCCCCAAAGCTTGACAGACACTGTAGAATGTAGAGTGCCTGACTGAATCGAGTAGGAAATTGAGGACTTTCGAGCTCGAGCTTTATATGCTATGCGAAAAGAACATAGATTTATCTTGCAGGTGTGTTGAAGCAGCTTATCAGGAATGTTATGACCTATTGATTTCAGATTAAGGATGATAGCGGATGACAGCTTTAGGAACTCTTTTTCGACTCCTGATTCCTGTATCTTCTTTCGTGATTATTCTAGTACAGATTCCTGTGTATCTACTTYCGTGATTATTCTATTTTGTTTTGTATAAAGCTAATTTATTGGTTAGTGAGCATGAGGTGACCTGTAAACATATGTTGAAATCCACTCATAATGCAGTTGACATGTTAGCTGGCAGTAGTATGTTTTTGAATTATCGGCGTATCATCTTTCTCGAAAGGTAGAGAGATCTGCATCGTCTTCGCAACCAATTTGCTTGTGATTACTGGTATAATATTGCGTTCATTTAAGCGATTTCTTTGCACTCATTCTTATCAGCCTTGATTTTTATTCCTCAGTAGTAGGCAGGTTTTCAACTTGTACGTATCATGTCTTACGAAGCGGTGACAAGTTGGAGATATGCTTCAATATCGAAAGTAGTTTTATCCTGTTTTTCGATGCTCTGGACTCTGGAGCAACATTCCCTGGAGGTAAGTTAACATGCATACGACGACAGGAACATTCTATTGAAATATAGGAAGTGTCGTGCACGGTGTTTGTATTGAATGTAATCGTATTTATATATATGATCGGCTGCTGCTTCAATTGGTTCAGTCGAATCCTAGGCACGGTGAGTTAACTGGTCACTGGAGTGCATTACTATCATACCGTTTGTCTAATCAGCTCATTTCTTTCATTGTCATTGTGTAACTGGAGTGCATTACTATCATACCGTTTGTCTAATCAATACATTAATTTTTTTTATTGTGTAACTGGAGTGCATTACCATCATACTATTTGTCTAATCAATACATTTTTTTTATTGTCTAGCTACTGTACTCAGTCACTACTGTGCCTCACATCAGACATGGCAAATGGGGGTAGGATTACTGGTACTGCTCTGCAGCACAATACATAGATGTTAACCTGTAAAGGACCGTAAGACCACCACGTGGTCTCTGCAACATTTGTGGAAAATTAGAAATGGAAACCTCAATAACAATCTGTGAACAATAAAGAGGCCCTAATCTGATCAAGAAATGATCAAGAAAATTTTGGTGAATTTTTTGAGAATGGAGAAGGTGCTTGAGGATGTCATTGCACATCTTCATACTTTTTATCCCCCACCTCACAATGATTTTAAAAAAAACCCATCAATATCATGATGAGTTTGGGAGTACTTTTGAGCATTCCAATTTCAACATTCCCATTTTAGTACATGAATAAAGTACTGTCTAATTGAACATGTTTCATCCATCTTGTCCATAGTGCCAATTTCTCTAAAATTTTGCAATTTTGTCAATCTTTTTTTCATAGGAAAGTCTTCTTTTATTTCATCTATGGCAATCATCAAAATTATTCCACATGAATAAGGAATAATGCTTGTTACAAGAGGTAGTCAAGAAAACAATAGCTATGCTCAAACACCCACAAAGTTGTTAAGGATTAACATGAGAGCTATAAAATCAAAGAAAGTTAACCTTTATATAAATGATTAACATGAGACCTATAAATCAAAGAAAGTTAACCTTTATATAAATTTGATGAATGTGATGTCCATTTTGAAAATTGATCTAAAATGGACATCATGTTCATGTCTTTCTAAAATTCCTTTTATGAATGACTTGGTGTGAATAGTGTGAATATAAAATTGTATCTTGTTCAATATCATTGTTGTAAATTTGCAAGGTCATGTTAGCATTACAACTACTAAGTTTTTCTTATCTAGAATAAGAATGTTGTATTAAGTTGTGGTACATTGACCCCTAAACGGAATGTACTGGAAGGCTTTATTTAACCCAATTGGAACTTTTTGATTTCATAACAAAGAATTCTTAACAATTTAGTATTTTGAATCATACTCTAATTTTGGAAAGGCATTAACATAATGTCCATTTTAGATCAATTTTCAAAATGGACATCACATTCATCATGAAATGGAAGAATTCAAAATACCTCTTTCTAGTTATCATTTTTTTCCAGGCATGAATATGAAATATTTTTTGTTGGCTTTTTTAAATTTGTATTTCCAACTTATTTTTTCGATGTATTATGGAGGGAACCAAGTTGTAGGAAATACAAATTTTTGTGTAAAACTTTTGAAAGATGAAACCTAACCATTTGAGAACTGAAAATATTTCCTTTTGAAAGTCAAGCATCATGATCATGGAATAGATAAGATTTGCTATTTTAGAATTTTAGGAGGGTGTAATCCTTACAAGTTCTCCTAAATGCCCAAGCTTTTCCAAGTGTGTTTCGACTATAAAAAGGGTGCATTGACTTGTATTTATCCCCAATGAAAGCAAATTGTTCTATTCTTCAAAATCTAACCATAGTGTACAATCTTCCTCAATTGTACACTAATTGTACACTAGCACACTAGATTTCCTCAAAATTTCAAGATAAAGTAGAAAGATATCTTCACAAGCTTCATTTCCATAGATTAAATCAGATACCAAGAGTAGTTATATTCAAAGTTACAAATAAAGTTAACCAAGGCGCATCCACTTTTCAAATGCATGAAGCTTTTAGGGGTTAAGGTGACAAAATCCCTCCACTAATTCAACCATGGTAACCATTTGAAGACATTCATTGATAACTAAGCCAAACTTAGAATACAATCCAAGACCAAGAAACTCTAGAAATCAAGCAATCCTATTGGTTGAGAACATAAATTTCAATGGTTGAGATCAATCCTATTGATTGTGTGGTTTTTGGAACCCCATTCCGGAATCTAGGCTAAATTAATTAGAGGATAAACAATGACACATTGCACATGCTCTCTTTATAGAAATACTCACATTTACGTCCAACCCCTTCCAAAAACTAACCCCTAAATTTTTGCATACAATGTACAATTGTTTTTGATGAGAGGCTAGGATAACCTAGATGTGCACTTTGAAAATTCTTAGTTTATTCATCCAGTGTCCAGAAAATGCATGAGAACAGAAACTCCAATCCTCCTTTCACTTCCAACAAGATCCAACAAAAAAAATTAGGCAATTTCATAATAGGAACAATGCTCAGTTGCTTTTTCAGACACGTTTAGGCGTAGTTACCTTTCTAAGCACACTGGATTCCGGCCAACCATTTGGAACATGACGAGTCCTGAGAGTGGATCTAAAAACTAGCACCTAAACAACTACAGTGGTGTCCAACAAGCGTCTGTTCTACAAGGAATACATACTATCAAATCTCTACCAACCGACGTGTACAAAATGGAAACAAAGTGTTACAAAGTCTCGGCATCCTGCAAGCACTGTCACAGGGTGCACGATATTCTCCTAATAAGCRGCAGGTTTGTTAAGCATCAGTTTCTCGTACAAGTCAAGAAGCTCTTTCTTATTTGGATTCCGTGCTGCCAACACATCTGCCCCAAACCCAGCCTCTGTCAGCTTCTGCTTTAACTTCGCAATAGTCAACTTCCTGTAATTCGTGGTCTCCACCACATCACTTGACGTAGCTCCGCTGCCCCCACCTTCCTCACCGTCGTACTGGTTACTACCATTGTCAAAAGGATCCATCTTGTTTTTCTTATATGCGGCGGTCTCAATATCCATATCCTGTGCCGTAAGGTCAAATCCTGGTTTTCATAATACGCAACATCATCAGTCAGTTAACACATTCATGGCACAAAAAACAATAAATGAGAATCTGSTTCACGATTCATGGGGAGATCTCCCTACGTCAGAATGATAACAGAGAAGCCTCGGCATGATTCAAAGGGAGGTCTTCACCGTGTCTCAGTATGATCAGTCTGACAACAGGGAGTCAACCTCATTAATCATGAATCCAATTCTCAATCTAAAAATACTTGAAACAGTCTATCTTTACTAGATGAGTGCATAAACTCATGAACGGCAAACTCATCTTAACCAACGAGTCCTGCTCATCGAAGCTGGCTCAATCAAGCCCAACCATTTGCAGCTCAAGAGCTTAAAGAAAGTATATAGTAACGTCAGACCTTCATCTTGGAAAGCTCTCTTGTTACGAGAGGGGCCCATAGGGGACCTGCCAGGTGGAGTGTCGGTAAAGCCTCGGACTCGGGTCTCCAGAGCTGTTTCGTGGTTGCGAACTGCTGTGAGCTGTCCCTGTAGGTTATCAATCTGACCCTGCATGTGTTGAATTTGCAATGAAAGAGACTCGGCTCTTTTGCTTGCCTCCGCTTTCGCAGTTCTTTCACTAGCCAACAACTTCTCAAATGCCTCCACCGTCTTCGCACGCTGATCTCGGGAAGACCCTAGCAACGCTTCCATTTCCTTTTCCCTTTCGTCATGACGACTTTCCAACAAAGTGACCCGTGAGAATGCCTCYTGTTGCAAGTCCCTAGCCTGCTCCAGACTCTGAAATTTTCCAATGCAGTATACATTGCACAAACTTAAACCGTCAGAGAAGTCAAACAGAGACTACTGGTAGATGTGCCCGTACACGACTACGTCAAGAGCGATTATACGCACAATACCTGTTCTAAAAGACCTAGACAATGCATTCTTGTTCAGGGAAGTACATAGTCCCTGCCCAGACCTACCAAGTGGCGCCAGTTTGCTAACTGGAGCGTTGAAGTCCATTAGCTAAGTGGATGTTAACTAACACACCGGTAGTGCATGTCCGCACAATTAGAGGCTTAGGCTTCCAGTTTTGTAACTCCTGCTACTTGATGCAGGTGGATTTTTTTAGCACTTCAACCCATGTTTACATGATTACTGAGAAGTCAACTGTTGGAAATATGTGTAAACTCATTGTGATTTAGCGGGAGTTAGCACAACTTGGGCAGTGCAGGCACGCAGGTCCTAGTTCCAATTAGTTAATTGGCGCTATCAAGTTACTGCGGGCGGGGTCTTAAAGGTGACAACAATTTTAGTGTCGAATAGCTAAGAACAGATACTAACCTGGATCAACTCGTTTCGTTCYTGTTCCAACAATTCACAACGCCTATGAGTTCGTTCCACTGCTGTCAATCTCTCTGCTGCCAATTTCTGAGTCTCCAACTTTTCTTTCTCCTCAGCAGTTGCTTCAGTACGAGACTTCTCTGCAGCTTCGATTGCACGCTTAAAATCCCGCTCTGCCGTYTTCCTCCTCTGGTCAGCCTCCTCCATCCTCGCGATGCATTCGTTCATGTGTTTCTCTGCRAGTGACTTGTCTACTTCGGCCCTCTCTAGGTCTCTCCTCAGGGTGATAGCCAGTGACTTTGTGCCCTCTAATTCTTGCTGTATATGTTTCAGCTCTGATCGCAGGCTCACCGCCTCCTCAGACTGATCTGATGTTACAGATTCAAGCTCCTGCAAAATAGGTAACCGGATTTCGTCACAAAGGARAAGGCGTTGAYCAAATTACACCATTGCTATAGMCACAAATCARAGAAGCTKTCATTCTTGRACTACTCAGCAAGACGAAAGATGARGGTACTTTACATTAAGGCGAGTTGTAAGGCCAACAATGCGACGCTCCCCTTGCTCTAACTTCGACTGCAACTCCTTTGTCTCTTTCTCCTGCAACACGAATTCACATCCTAAAATTAATAGAAAAATCCAGAAGGATCATSCTCAAAAACAGAAAAGCTTTTGGTATCCATGGACAYAGGACGCTCAATTCTTACATACGCACGTAGTGGAGGAGAATAAACACTAATCATCATAGYGTAACCATCTCTTCCTGATTTGCTAGTCTTGTGACTCTGAGCATATTCCTGATGGTTCACACAGCAGAACTCTATRTCGGATGACAGTATTCACTCTCATAGCTAAATTCTCTGAAGATACACATTTCTGAAGAGGAGTAAAATCTGRTAATTAGAATGTCCGACACAATATCAATATCAATAATGTCATTTCATTGGATGCATTTCAATTTTCAATAAATCAACGAGGAGGGTGCGATAAGCTGTGAATTGCACCTTTTCAGATATTTTTTGACCATAATCAGCTCGGATAGWATCCTCACGTGCCCGAGCTTGCGCCAGTGCTCGCTCCTTTTGCGAATTTGCCTTCCCAACAGTTACCTTGGTTTCAGTAGTAATCGACTCATACTTTCTCTGCCATTCTGCAGCCTCTGCTTTAGCCGACTCAGATTGCTCTTTCACTGCCGCCAACCTTGCCTCCGCAGTRCTGCACCGATTCTGCAAGCATAGATAATGAAAACGAYCAGTTAATCCACATGCCAAAACATACTTAAGTACAGAGGTAAAGTSAAGGCCACGAYAAAATCAAAAATCAAAATTAATACCTGAAGAGAWGCAACCTCTGCGTTCTGTCGCTCGATCTGAGTTCGCTGGGATGAAAGGTCTTGCTCATACTTGCTCTTCAAGTCAGCAGCCTCCTTCTTAGCACCATCTACTTGGTTTGATAGAGCAATATTCCTTTCTTCTAAAGAAACATTTTTCTTCTGTATGTTAGCATATTGAGCTGCTGCATTTTCGGACGCTCTGTTGTAGTCATTCATGATATTTTCATAACGCTTTTTCCAGTCTTGGGCATCGCGTTGGGCAGCCTCAGTCTGCTTGGCTGAGAATGCTAACCGTTCTCCCATTGAACGCCCTTTCAATACAAGGCTCGAATGCTCTGCTGCTGCATTGTCACTTGCTCGTTTAACGAGATCGTGWATAGGGCCAGCCAAACTGCAGGTCCACACAGCAGTTGTCACATACCAACTCAAAGAGCTAAAAACGCTTTAATATGATAGCAGGTAGTGAAAAGATAGTACTTTCAAAATCTAGGGAGAAAGAGATGACTGCCAGATGTGGAAAATAATGGAGAACAATTTCTATCCACTAGAGCCACCGTGTAGCACGTTTTCGGTAACTATAGAAACTTTGYGTTTCTAGCAAATTACAGCATACCTCTTCTGCAAAAATTGGACGAGCTTCTGGTACTTGAAAGCACCAGATACTTGGGATTCATACTCAGTCACCATCCCGTCSAGAACCTGGAAAAGAGAAGCTTACGTCACTACCCCTTGAAACAGGTGATGAAACGTTGCTATAAACCATTAAGCCCCCGATGTAAACAAAATTGTATATATGCAAAACAGAAAGAGCAATCCGTAACACACCTTGATAACGGAACTGAAGGTTGCCTCGGGGGCATTACAAGCATTTCTCAATCTCTCYTCCATTGTGCCCACAGCTCTTAAACATTTCAATTCGGCTTCCATGGATGACTTCCGCTTGAACTCCTGCAAAACATGTCGTAGAATCAGAAGAAGGATCACTGTAAATAATAATCCAACTTATACTACCACAGAAAAACTTTCTGAAAACTCCTTAAAACATCAAAGTACGAATGCAACTACAGAAGCTCAAAGAATCATTTCGTACATCRAAGTGCCGTTTTAGAGTAGCATGCAGTTGCTTCTCGTAATTTCTACGAACAGGACCATTTCCAACAGCCTCCAAGTTGAAAACAGAAAATGCTBCTTGCACAGCTTCCTCTTGCGCTTCTTGCATTGCCGCCTGCAMTCAGGTGATAATAGTATTCACAAGCTAGTACTCAAGTGCCTGTAACAAGTTTATCTTCGTCAAGGTCTCCATTCAACGTGTCTAGTGTGAAATTACCAAAAAATTAATTTATGAGTGCAATAAATAACTCCATCTCATTAGGACAAGAGATTGATATCCCACCGTATCAAGAATAGCATCCTTATTGAAGACTTGGGTGTACTTTTGAATAGCGAGGTCATGAGCGCGTCGGCACTCACTTTCTTCCACACTCTGCTCAAACACTTGTCAGTCAATACTCGGAAGAAAAAATCAAACAAAGAAATCCAAGATTCAAGTGACTCTTTGTGATCCTGGGCACACCCGATTGCAGCAGAAAAGAAACTGMACACCAGAGGCTTCCCAGTTCGTAAAGATTAACCTGCCATGACGTTGCTATAGTGGGGACAGCACCGGCATTGATCGCATCTAAAAAGGATTGGGTCAATCCAGCGAACATGGGGCCAGTCATAACAAGAGAGCCGAGCTGTTTAGGTCGCGTCCTTTCGAAAATATACTTCGTCAAAGCATCGAGTCCTGATTTAAACTCGGGACGCATTTTCTCCATCTGTGAATCAGCAATACCAAAATTTAGAGCGTTCGGACTATAACATGGGATTCGGAACATACAGGAACAGCAATAAAAGGAGATTCAGGGATAAATATAAATATAAATCAATACACATTGAATATTGTAAGGCATGCCCAAACTTACGCTTATTTGGTCAAGTTTCTGCAGCTCTTTCTCCTCGTTGAGCGGCCGAACAAGTGTGAAACAATCRCGCTCAGGAAACAAAGCCCGAATTGAGTTTCGAATCTGGGGATATCAACAAGCAACCGACTAAGTTAGATGTGAACAAACTCGACCCATTTGCGTTTCCATGCATCATATAAACTACCCTAGTAAGCAGCCTTGCTAARCTCAATKAACTRAAAAACATATGATAGACTGACCTCGTTCTTTGATGCAATAGCTTTACCCGTGCCGGAAATGGGCTGCAAAGCTGACTCTAAATACTCTCTTGGAGTGATACGCCGACCATCTTCAGTCAAGTCCAAGTAAAAATCCTGCACAGTATACCGTTAATGGCTTTGATAATTAGGAAATTAGGGGAAGAAAAAGTAGATCTCAATTAGGGAAAGCTTGAGCCAGGAACAATCAMGGAAGAGCCAAACAGGAAACGCAACTTCGTGTTCGCCTATGCTCTTAGTGTCACTGCCCTAAATAAACGTCAATAAAAAATAAGAGCAGAGGCTGTCAAAAGCAACAGTGAAAGAAACTCACCCGGAGCAACCATAGGAAAAGAGGAGAGAACTGTCCAATCTCAGACGCTGAAGCTCCTTGGGAAGATGATGATGATGCCCGGACTTGAATGTGTTTCGTCATCTCTGTTACGAGAGATAATTTGTCCAATGCTGCCTCATCAATGCCACCCATCTGTTGGATGCCAAAAGTAATCCATCCCGGTTATCACACTGCGGCATAAAACATAGACTCCAAATTTACCTTTCGAACTTCATGTATGGTGCCTCATTCAAGACTCTTAAACCCTCCATTTCACGTCACTTGCACAGACATAAATGATCAGGAACGGTTACGGGAAAACACTGAGTAYCATGAAGAATGGAGGGCTAACCTGGTTGTAAACAAACATACTCGACAGTAAGACAGCCAAGGAGAATATCTGTGTGCTGTATGTTCCCTGTCCAAAGTTCAGACATTCAAAGTAAGTTAAACTCAAAATCAGAAACAAATATAAGGATCGAGCACAAGCATTCATCAAAAGCAAGAGCCCAAATTCCGCTAATCAAGAAAATCCAGTCAAACTAAGCACAAAATTGTCATCAACATGGTAATCGAAGAAAAACTTACAGTTTGATCATAGGCATCTATCCCTTCGCTGTCCAGAAGTAATAAGCTGTATTCACTGCCATCAGGAGCTGTCCTTTTCAACGGAGAACTCCACATCCACAAACCTTTTGTACAAGGTCTGTGTGTGGGCGCAACGGTAAAACCACTACTCCGTCCAAGCAGCTGTACAGAACCAAACAACATCAGCATGCCTGTACCGATAGCTCTATCTACAAGCCTATCACAATCTCAAAAAAACCCTAAAACTATACATCAAATTGAAGATAATACGATCTGAACAAAAGTTAACTCGTGAGAGCCCAAATGGCCGAAAGTGGTTGCCTCCATATCAATAGAAGGTGAAATAAATCATTTAGGAAGATTCAAGTGAGGTATCATGATGCACTAAGAGACACTAGAAATCATACCCCACATTTCTGACCCATGGAAACTGTTTGAAAGTTACAATGATCGAACATTATGTTCCAAATTCAATTCTTAGTTTTGGTTTGCCACTCAGAGATTTAAACTGCCGGACTCCCACAGTTCCAAATGAGATGAGAAAGAGATCTGAAGTTAAGAAAAAATACTGTACAAGAAAGAAGATAATAAAAAACCGACAGAGCAGAAAAATTTCTACAATTTCAATCTCTACGTTCATATCCTGGCAATGAAAAGGAAACGATCTCGGCAATACCAAGAATAAACCCTAATACTTTCCACAGCCAATACATCAAAACTGACAGCGATCATCTTCCAAAGATCCTCTGCAAGTTCACAAACCTGATTCAAAATGAAACTCTTTCCCTGCCGCGCCCGCCCGCAAACAGCTACTACACCGAGAGGGCCTTTCACCATGTGCAAGGCGGCCACAGCTTCGGGATCCATTTTAAACTTCCCTCGCTCATCGCAATACACCAGTCGCAGAGGACGAGCTGGACCCCCTGCGACGCTCGTGGTACTGAATGCATACTCGGGTCGCTTGGTTTGAATAACAATCGGCTTCTCAAACTCCGGTTCAGGCGATTCATCTGGTTGTGGTGATTTCTGAGGAGTCCCAAAACCAAATCTAGACAACATCGTGAATTCCGCGAACTTGACAACAATCGTCCCTGACTACTATATTCAAAGAAGAATCACCAAATGTGTGATTTCAGCTCGCTCCTTATCGTCGTAYCACTTCCAGAACCTGCATGACAAAACTACGTTAAAACAACAGAGCCAAAAAAAACAAAGAAAGGGACATACACAAAGCTCATGGAAAATCATGACAGCCAAAGGGATTACAAAATGGAAGAAACCCCGCTCATGAAGTAATTCAGGGCARCGAAGTGAGCTTCACGAAAACAAAAACAATGGSCAAASCCAGCCTCCCCATTGCACATTGACTCACCTTCATGAAACCCTAAACTCGTTCTTCAAGAGCCAAGACACTCCATCACCGACCAAAAACCTCAAACAAAAWGCCAAAGGTGGATCCCAAAGTGGATCCGAATGCCCCAAAATATTTCAAAAATCCTTTGAAGGGAAGCGACGTGTGCAAGTTCAACAGAATTGTCCCCAAATCAGTTGAGGYCGAGTAAGAGATTGAACAAGCAAAACGGGAATGGCGGAGAGGAAGGCCAGAGCTTCCTGGGACAAAGGAGACTCTCGGCGGGAAGTCGAGAGCGGGGAACGTGAGAGCGGGTGGGGAGGCCGGGAGCGCGGGAGCTTCAGACGTTCAAGCTTGAGAAAGCCCCGTTTCACACTTGTGCATGGTGACACGGCGCATCCGTGCTGTGAGAGACTTCGCCACGTGGCGTGGATGAAATGGCGACACACGGACTGTTGTCAGAGAAGTCGTTGGATGAACAATCTTCGTGATTAACTGCAACTACAAATATGGATGAAAGTGTCAAATTTGGATGAAGAAGTGCATAAATATGATTGAAAAATGCCTTTTGGGGTCCAGAAGATGGATGGATGWRWRAATACAACTGAATGAGTGAACAAGTCTTAGAGGATGAAAAGGCTTCAGTTCAGTTGTTGTTTTCATGGCCGGCCTCTCAAGTGCCTCAAGCCTCCAAATAAAATTTAATATTGTGAGCCCAAGATGAAAGCTTCACCAACACTGCTAATAAGGTAACAACACCTCAGGGCTGCTTTAACCTTGACTGATGGACTAGTGACCATGGAAATCGTCTATTTAGATACCGTGGGAAAAGTCATTGGAAATCAAAGTATTATAGGAGATTTTTCCTTTCCACCCCTAATTCCGTGGATGAATAGTTGCACTTCTAAGCTGTACAATTTGATTCTTTGTCATTCATCGGACGCAAAACATGTGCCGCGTCATTCAAGGATTAATCCTAGGAGGACGTGGGGGGTCCTATGGAAATCATCATTTGTGAAACCATGGGAACAATTGGTATTAAAAAATTCATAAAAGACCTTTTGATGTCAAAGTAGTGTAGAAGATTCCTCTTTCCACACAAAATTCCAAAGATGAATAGTTGCACATCTGACCCACATAGAATTATACTTTGTCATCCATCCAACATTAAATATCGGCGGCTGGATTGACCCTTGAAGGACGACATGGACTGTTTGAGACCTTTGGATGACCAAAATCAGCTGCAGTGGATGCAAAAAATATATTTTTCATCCAATTTTTGGGAAAGTAGAGATGTGCTTTGAATGGAAAGCACAAAATAGGGTCACTGAATGTTTTGTCATTTTTAGGTGTTGCAGATTGTAACAAAAAGTCACGGAAATTTATGCCCATTTGGACAGGTTCTATTATCTTCATCATCAAATTTTTAGGTGTTGTAGCAGATTTTTAGGTGTTGCTATCATTTTTAGGTGTTGCACGCTTTAACTGCCCACTGTCTAATGCTCGGCAATCCACAATCCACAACCCGCCTTTGTGTTGCAGTAGAGACTAGTCCGTCCTTCTAGAGTTAACCCCTAAAGTCTCATTGTACCCTCGAGGGACAAAATGGATTTCGAGCAGGCTCGTAAGGTCACAATATTTATTCTGATTCATTGAATTTTTTTGTGAAGCTAGGAAAACACATTACGTTTGTGGGAATATAATTTTTATTTCAATTGGTGACCAAGAGCAAAAGTTATAGCACAAAATGTCCTTTTTATACATGCAGTGGGTTGTAACCACCTTACACAAAAAAAATATTTAATTTTGAAATTATTTTTTTGTAGATTGTAATTTATTACACATGAGGAGCTTTGATTCATTCGATTTGGATTTGTTATGTAAAAGTTATGGACAATTGTATTAAATTGTTTACAATTTAGTATTTTGAGTAGTTTTCTACTTCTTTCTGCTTACTATTTTTTCCTATATGGTGTACACATCCAAATGATTTGAAATATTTCAAATTTTCAATCTGTAACCAACTTGCCTTGAGTAGTGATTCCAAAGAGTAATCACCATTTTGGACAGTCTTCATACAAATGTGACCTTGTGAAGTGCAGCTACCCAGTTTTCCACAGGACCAAAAAATTGCTTTTTGTCAATTCAAATGCTAATATTTTGCAACCTACATGGTGGAAAATTTTGAAATTTTTTTCACATCTTTCTTGAAACAATGTACTACAAGATCCTATGGTTACATGTGTCAAAAAATGTTTTCTTTCCAAAATTTGGTTCTTGTATTAGAAATGGTAGTTTGGAGCACTTTTGGTGAAAACATAGTCAAAAACATTTAGGGGTTACTACAAAAGTGGTTATGAACCAATTTACATCGAGCAACATGATGTAGCTTGGACTGGACCTCAAAATTTGGTGCTTGGAGCTCCACATCCGGACTAGTCCTTCATGCGAACATGCCTTTACGCCAAGAGGTCAAGCCTTGAGGTCAATTGCACAAAATCTCAATCTTAAAGGTTGTCCTCAACTTCTAATAAGCTAAGGCTAGATTTAGACTAGGGCCTAGAACCGGGTCCAAAAAACCCACTCAACCGATAGGATTGCTCTTGGCAGATGGAATCCATGCTCTCAATAAGATCAAGGTTGCTCAAGGTTTCTTGGTCCTAGACCTTACTCTAAATCTGACCTTAAGATTATAGTGCGGTCAATTTTAAGCCTCTCTCTCTTGTCAAGGTCACTTTAGTGCAAGATGTTGGGCCAATTCACCTTGAGGCCAATTGCACAAAATCCAATGGATATTATTTGTTGAAAAATATAACATTTTATGAAAAAAAAAATTTAAAATTTGATATTGGCCCCAAAGTCAAGTATTTGTCTTTCATTTTTGGTGCACCCAGTCCAACGAGGTCAGGCTATCTTAGATTATGTTTTTCTTTTAATAAAAAATTCATTCCACCAAATTGGCCCAACCTCTAGGTATAAAGGTTTGAGATTGATTTTACCCTCTTGTCCAATCACAAATGCAAATTATGGACCTATGATACATCAAATCGGCTCAACTTTTAGAAGGAAAGTGCTCTAATTGTGCCTTTTTTACAAACCGTCCCGAGTAGAATCTCACCTAAATGTACATGAAATCCTAGGCTTGAGTTTAAACATGTCTATGTAAAGTTCATTCTCATAGAGTCCAAAAAATGTATCATAAGGAAATTAAAAATCTCCTTACAACTAGCAACAAGACCCAACAAAAGTTTTATCTATTCAATGATAGGAACTAGTCTCAAGACCATATTCTTGAAAAGACCAAGGCGTTCTTTCTGCGAAAAAACACTCAAAACTGTCATTTCTATAACAAAAAATAAAAAATCTTGGAACTTTTTTTTGGCATATTTAATCATTGGATCTTACACCTAACTATAATAAAAATGTGTGGGATTTTTTTTTCAAAATTTCAAAAATTTTGACCACGCATATTGCAAGATGTATGTGTTTAAAGTGGAAAAAACAAGTTTTGCAGCACAGTCCTAAACTAGATTATTTGACTTTGAACCTTTTTAACTTTAATTTTTTGCACTAAAAAATTTTGAGCTTTAAGTCTTCACAGTGGAAAATTGAATCGGAAATTTAGGGAAAATCTTTTTTTTTAAACTTAATTTTTATTCTTTTAAAAACTGTGAAGGAGAAGTAGGCTTAAATTAGAAAGAAAATCTAAAATATTAATATCTCTAAAGTGTAATTAAAATGCACTACTTTCAATGGTGAGATTGTTCTAGCAAACAAATTAAACCATGTGGAACATTGCTTTTATTTTTAAATTGTAAAAATTGCATTCAAAAATGAATTTTATAAATAATTTTTCCCTAAAAATGCTTTCATTGCCCCCAAAACAAGATTGTCCATAATTTTCTCATAGCAAATCCATATGGAATGAATTAAATCTTTCTATGTGGACAAAACAATAATCGTTGAGGAAAACAAAATTTAATTTAAATTTAAAATCTGTGGAATTTGTTTTCGTTGCCTTTTCTCCCCCCTCTCTCCTATTCTGAACTATTTTGGCCATAACTTTTGTTCCTAGGCATCGATTGAAAAAAAATAATGTATTTCTATGAAGCTATTTATTTTTTCTATCTTCAAAAAAAGTTTCAAAAAACCATGACAAAATTGAGACCATAGGTACTTGCCCAAAATCCCCATTGTTCCCTGAAGGAACAAATGATCATTGAGGGGTTAAAGAGACACATTTAAGCCTTGATACTTTATATCACACCATAGCTCATAAGTTGTTAAGGTATCTGTAAATAATATCATTTGAAATAAGACAAGAGCATGGTTGTTATTGTTGAATCTTCTATGTTTTTGTTGAATTTTGAAGTGAGGAAAAAATAACTTCAAGCATTTTCAAATATTTTTGATATACACCGTAATTGTTGAATTTTAAAGTGAGGAAAGAAAAACTTCAAGTATTTCCAAATATATTTGATATACACCGTAATTGTTGAATTTTAAAGTGAGGAAAAAAAAACTTCAAGTATTTCCAAATATTTTTGACATACACCGTATATGAATAAATTGTGAATTTTTAAGGTACTAATCAAAAGGGGGTATTGAAAATTGATTCTTTAGGTATCCAACTCACATATTGTAGGCATGTGTCTTCAAAGTTTCAAAAACCTAATAACTTAATTGAGCATATTAATAAATGTCTATAATTTGTTGAGTTTGATTTTATTAAACTAAAAACATTTGCATTGATATATTTAATTTTAGTCTAAAACAACAAATTTACAACATATTTGTATACGCATATCCTGTTTCTTATTAAAGAAAACCAGCCTTTAGGAAATTAAATACAAAGTCATTTATTAAATGGATTCTTGCAGATTTAACACAAAATCCCCAAGCCTAGATAAATTAGCCTTAGTTAGAAGACCTATTTTAAATAATTAAACCTTTTATGTTA
Organism: Pleurozium schreberi; assembly: GCA_006891605.1. Taxonomy (NCBI): domain Eukaryota; kingdom Viridiplantae; phylum Streptophyta; class Bryopsida; order Hypnales; family Hylocomiaceae; genus Pleurozium; species Pleurozium schreberi. Next base: position 7,641 of record VACF01002459.1, on the reverse strand, counting down.
GTCTTCTAAAAGATTTTTCTTCTAATATTATTACTACATTTGATATAGTGTATTACATGTTGTCTTATTGAAATATATATTCTACAAATTGTCATCTTAGGAAGTCCTTCCCTTGTAATTTAGTGAACCACTTGAATGAATAAATCATTTAGAAGAGAGCCATGTGTAATTAGCATATTAATGGAATAGTAATGCATATTTATAGTATATTTGAATATATTTTTAAATGTGTTACAAATATTTTATAAGGAGTTTCTAAGTTTTTAGTTTTTTTAATTAAAATTTGAATAAAATTAAATTCAATAGCATTAATAGCACCTTATCTTTTTATTCAAGGCAAGGATAAATGAACTTCCTAGAATTGTCACTTCAAAAGCATCAATTTTTTTTTTTTTTTTTGACACACACAAGTTGCAAGGCAACCTGTGGCAATTTTCGAGTCACGTGTAAGGAGATTCCGCAGTCGGGGATTGAACCGCCAACCTCTCCATTTGGTTTGGGTACCTTACAACATCACCGTGGTAGTTTAGGGTCATTTCGGACCAAAAAGCATCAAACTTTTGTAAATCTGAAGAAAATTGTAATACTTGAAATTACATTATAATTAATAGAGATTAAAACTACAATATATATAAAAGTTATCTATACAAGATTGACTTCAAAATTTAATGAATAGAGACTAAATGTAAAGGACAAAAAAATTTTGGAGTTGATTTTGGGAGATAGGTTGCTATTAAATGAACTTCCATATTACATATTGGTAGTGCACATGATCTAATCCCCAAATTAATGCAAGTTGTTGTTAATTTTGCAAGACATACTAATAGACTAAAATCTTTAATGTCTATGGCCCTCGTATGATTTTTTAAAGATTACTAGCGGTTGGCGCTTGCTATGCTATGCATTCATCATTAGAATTTTATAAGAATTTCTATGTATTAGATAGAATGTAGAACAAAAACCTTAATAAATCTTCAAATAAAAATGACTAAAATCTTTGTATAATTTTTTTTATAAGCAAGCATATATTGAAATGTACAATAGAAATTTATTGAATGATGAATGAAACATATGCAACGGTGAATACTATAAAAGATACACATACATTAGAATGCATTAGAAATTTGACTCCATGGTTATGAAGACGTGGAGGATTAATCCAGCGCTGCTTCATATCTGAGTCAAAATTTGACTCTGTTTAATGTTGCTGTTGTTCAGCTTGGGCGTGTGACGATAGCGCAGCAATTTGTACACTTCCAGAAGACGAAGCAGCAGATTGCGGAGCTCATCGGACAACAAGGAGCCGATGAGCTTATCAACAACGCCATCTACTCTTTCACGGCCGGAGGCAACGATTGGGTCAACAATTACTTTGCTTACACCACCACCACCAAATTCAAGTACACAACGAAACAATTCGGAGATCTTCTCATCACTACCTTCCAAAGTCAGCTGAAGGTACGAGTTCATCAAGTTCCCATATATACCCTTGTCAATCAGCAGTTTGTGACCGTTTTGGGTGTACATAGAATTTCATTAATCAGAAAAATTTCCAGTAGTCATTGTTGGTCGATCGTCATCGTCTCCTTCAACAAATTCCTTGTTTTCGCACCTGCTGTTCAGAAAAAAATTCGTGTTTTAAATGCACATAGTTTGACCCATGTGAAAAAAAATTGCAGACGGCATACAGCTTAGGGATGAGGAAGTTCATTGTTTCCAACATGGCTCCCATCGGCTGTTCCCCTTCCATGGTGAATTCCARGAGCGTAGCTGGCGAGTGTGTCCAAGAAGTTAACAACCTTGCCCTCAATTTCAACGCCGCGTTGAAGCCCATGCTGGAAACGCTGCAAGCTCAGCTCCCCAACTCGGTGTTCCTCTACGCCAACGCTTATGATGTGGTCAAGGGGGTCGTTGACAACCCCTTGAAATACGGTAACTAACTAACTTGAAATCATCACAGTGACACCCATTGAGAAAGGAAATCCCATTTCGGAATGCCGAACATGCAATGAAATAAAAATTTTGGTGTCTCGTCGACCCCAAGGCAAGAGAGATCGATAATTAAGCTACTAACYTACCCAAGAAAAATCTTAAGGTAATGCGTGAGTGTTTATAATGCAATTATTAATRGTTGAATGTCAGGGTTCTTCATTAATTTCCAGAGATTGAGTGAGTTTCGATCTTAATATCCCTCGATCATCAAAGAGGTACACGTAGAAATAGTAACGCTCCTGTGCCTTGTTTTACACCTGAATGGGATCTTTCAAATTTTCAATCCGCGGAAAATTCTATCACGTAAATGAATTCTGGAGTGTGGTTTAGGATTTCGAAGTGGAAAAGGAATCCCAAGTGGCGAAATTTAATGTGAAGATAAACATCTTTGAAGCAATATGCTAAACTTTAGAGGCCGAAGTCTCATTTCATGAACCGAAGACACGTAAAGGATGTCTGTACTGTACAGAAGTGTCAATTAGTTGACGACACAAGAACTAAGCTTAGTTGCTCTTGACTTTTGTTTTTTCCAGTTCTTCACACACTAGTTTCAACGTTTATACGACAGTCATATTAAATCATTTACACTTCAATCGCTTTGTATAGATACAAATTAATCCTGTGGTTACAGTCTGATGCTTTTCTTTCTTTCTGTGCGCAGGATTCACTGATCCCGCCACCACAGCTTGTTGCGGCGTGGGCCAATACAACGGCATYGACGGTCTCTGCCGCGCTACCATCAGTCACCTCTGTCCAGATCGCACCAAGTCGGTGTTCTGGGACGCTTTCCACCCCACGGAGGCGACGAACCAAATCTGCATCGAAAGATTCCTCAACGGGGGCTTGGAATCGATCAGTCCCATGAACGTCAAGCAATTGCTGGCCATGCCATGAAGCTTGCTAGCTAGCAAGCACAGTAGATGAATCATCAGAAATGGCCTGCAATTAAATGTAATTAGTTAATGATTAATTTCAGATAGAATCCTAGCTAGCTAGCTCATGCAGAATGGAATGGAAATCGAATGAAGGAATGAATGGAATGATGTCCGATCCACGTAAAATTACAGACCACGCACTAGAATATATTAATACCCATCTAGCTAAAGTTCTTCAATAATGGTGTTTTTTCTTCATTGTTGAGCACTTCGATTCCTGCAGGAGAGTAACCAAGGTAGGTCCTAAAATGGAGCAGGTTCTAAAACCAATCAGACTCTGTAGGTACATTTTGCACTTTCCAATGTACAAAGAGTCTATAGTTGAGGAGGTGGTTGGTTTTAAAACCCATTGAAATGCACTTTTCTGCAACTTCAAAAATTCACAACTAATTCCACAAAGCTCCAAAACATATGAGACGACTTGCGTTAGATGCCAATTCCACTTGTCTTTCAAGGAAATTTTACTGAAAATTATTTACATTAGTTTCACCTTGCCAAAATTCAGCTTCAGCCCTTAGATGGGCGCTTTATGGACTTCCTACCATATGTCATCATTTTGGCACCCTAGATTGTGTCAGTACAATAAAACTGACGTTTTAGAACAATGTAATCCTTGAAGTCCTCAATTTATTGTGATGCTTTTGATCTTTTAAGTTTGTTGGTTGATTCTCTGTGACCACGGCAATTTCACAATAGTCCTTATAACATCTAACTCCACTATCTAGTTTGTTGGAATAACAAGGATTTACATTTCATTTAGATTTAAATTCAATAGAAAAAATGTAAGTTTTTTCAAATGACAATCTTGTTCTTGCAATTTTAAATGACTATAATAGCCATTTCTAGAAAGTAAAATTGCATGACAATGTATGAATTTAAAGTCTTTGAGTTCAAGAATTAAATTAAAAGCTAAAGAAAAATGAAAAAAACAACAACTTGGTTTTGTTCTTTTAAAAATTATTATGTAGACATCAATATAAGAATCAAGAAAAAAACTAAATCATTCATAGTTTTAATCCCTAAAGGACCATTGCCATTTTGAAGGACAAATGGGATTCGGGGCAAATACCTATGGATTGAATTCCATCATGATTTTTTGAAACTTTTTTTTGCAGTTAGAAAAACTATTAAGCTTTGTGGGAATATAATTTTTTTCCATAATTGGTGTCCGAAAATAAAAGTTATGACCAAAAAACTCAAAAATAGGGAGATTAGGCACCAAAAATAAAACTTGCAAAAAAATGAATTTTTTTAATGATTTTTCTCATATGTTATATTTTTTTCTATTTGGAAACCTTTGATTTTATTTCATTTGTACTTATCATGATGAGACAGTTATGGATATTTTAGTTTTAGGGGCAGTTAGAACATCTTTGAGAAAAAAATAACTTGCAAGATACATTTCTCAGAGCAATTTTTTCAATGTTTGAATTTGTTTTAATTTTGTTTTTTCATGGTAGAGTTTATTTTCTAGAGTCTCACAATCTCACCATTGGTATTAGTACATTTTAATTCCATCTAAAAGATATTAATATTTTAGGTTTTCTTTCTATCTTATGCCTACTTCTATGTAACAATTTCTTTTAAGAATGAAATGTGAGTTTTTTGGATTCCTCCCACCCCACCCCTTTTAACATGTTCATAGTCAGTCAAAAAATCTAGTTTTTTCAATTTGTTGAAAAAACTTTTTTTTTCACTGTAAATGCAAACATCTTGCAATTTGTGTGGTCAAAAATTCTCAAAATTTATCCATGAATTCTCATACTAGTTAGGTGTAAGATCCTACAGTTAGATGTGCAAAAATACTATTTTTCAAATTCTTTACTCTTAGCTGTAGAAATGGCTGTTTTGAGTGTTTTTTGTATAGGGCAATGCCCAAGGAAGAGGGATTTCGCAATATAAAGGGCCAACGAGGAGGGCGGAGCTTGATGACAAAAGCAAATAAAAATTGAGTTAAATAATGGACTTCAAAATTTATTTCAAAGTAGAGATTCCATAAGTGCTGAGAAACTAAAATTCCTCATAATTATTTATTTGTTGATCAAAATGGAATGATTCAAAGCTTTCAATGTACATGTAAATTTAGATAAACAATTTAGTTTTTTCTAAAAATGATATGTTGCGTTTTTTGGTTTCAAACATTTCAATGTGGCTAGCCTTAAAAAATTTATTCAAAAAATGTAGTTTTGTAGAATAAGTAAGCATCATTCTTTTTTAATGAAATGATTAGTTGGATTGAAAATAATCATTTTTTAAATTCTATTTTTTTCTTTGCATAAACAAAGTAGGTTGGGAGGAGAAAATATTGAATTTGTATTTTTATTTACCCCTAAAGGCCCAAGGCCTTTTTTCTGCCAAAAACTCCTAGAGCTGCCATTTCTATAGCAAAGAGAAAAAAACAAACTGAAATAATTTTTGCACATCTAACTGTAGGATCTTACACCTAATTAGTATGAGAATGTATAGAACAAATTTTAGAATTTTTAACCACACAAGTTGCAAGATTTGCCTGTATAGTGAAAAGAAGATGTTAATTTTTTCATTACGGAGCTAAATGTTTTTGACGATAAACACTTTTAACTTAAAATTTTTGCACTAGAAAGTTTTGAGCTTGAAATCTTTAAAATGGAGAATTGAGTTGACAATCCAAGAAAACAAAAATGTCAAGTAGAAGTAGGTACACGTCTACAAGATAGAAGGAGAATCTAAAATATTAATATCTTTTAGATGGATTTAATATTTGCTAATCCCAATAGAGATTGTTCTAAAAAGTAAATTACTCCATGCAATAAAAATTGCAAAATTGCAAAAGTTGCATTTAAAAATTAATCTTATAAGTTAGTTTTTCACCAAGATGCTCTAATTGCCTAAAAAATAAGAATCAATGTCCATAACATTCTCATAGAAAATATAAATTAAATTAATCAAAGCTTTCCAAATAGACATAAATATAACCTTTGAGAAGAAAAAAAATTCAGATTTTTGCAAATTTTTTTGGTGCTCCCCCATCCCTATTTTTGAGCTTATTTTGGTCATTACTTTTTTTGGTGGACATTGATTGTGAAAGAATTATATTCCCACAAAGCTTATTATTTAGCTTCTCTATCTTCAAAAGAAATTTCAAAAAATCACAATGACAATTCAACCCATAGGTACCTCCACGGAATCTTGTTATTGTTCTGAATGGACAATGGTCCTCTCGGATTAAAATATAAAATACAAAGTTTGCTTGAAATACAAGGCCTTTGAAAATGAGTGTGAATTGTTTATTTCCTGTTTAAAAGAATTTGATAATTATGTCAAAATTTTGGCTTTCTATTCAATTTAGTGGACATTTTAATTAGTTCAACAAAAGCCTTAAGCATTTAGAGGTTAATAGTAGCTTCAATAGAAAAAAATTATAATACTCCCTTACAAGTTATTCTTTTATCATTTTCTTACATATTATCTCCTTCTCTTGCTTAAATATTTGAAAATTTCAAGAGATTAAAAATGAACCATGTTGACACTATGTTGATCCTATTTCAACAACGTCATCCCAATTATTGCCCACATTCTAGGATAAATGTCAAAAATGCCCCCCAATCCTTGTCAAATAAGTTCTATATTTTTTATCCTCAACTTTCTAATTTGGGCATTGTAATTGAAAATTTGAATTTTGAGTTTCTAAATCATATATTACGTGATGGAAATAAATAATTTGTTGTCTTTACAAATATGAATTCACAGCTTGAAAATTTTATCATGTTGCAAAATTAAAACTGCATTGGTCTTTTCTAGTAGTTAAGCACAATGTAATAAAACATCCCTTGCAATCCTTTTGGCTTGAGCTTGCCACATGGATTTTCAAAGGGAGAGTGTGAGAGTGCTAATGTTGGGGATCCAATGGCAAAGTGGAACTCAAAAAAATTCTTGGAGATTAAAGCAAGAATGCTATTAGAGAGTTTCTTTAGCAACAGTTGATGGATAATTCAAAGATACTAAACCAATGAGAGATTGTTGTAGATAGCTACATCCTTTGCAAGCTAAGTTATAACTTAGTAGCATACTCTCATATCCTAAATTATTTTCTAAATTTTGAAGAATCTAATGATGCCCCATGATCACACAAACTTGCACCCAAAATACAATATACCCTACGCTTGGGTCAGATATGTTAAAAAATAAAGGAAAAATAAATAAATATGGCCTAGAATGAAACTTTTAGAAATTTTATCATGACATATATGAAAAGTGACACACTTTAAGATTGGATCTCAAGCGGGTGATTGGCCACTTCTTGGAAGAGTGGGGACTTCTTAGAACTCCATACTACTAGAAAATGATGTCCAAGTCAACAAAAAATCATCAAATTTTTGTTAATTTGGGCATTGTATTGACCGTTTTCACAAGCTTTCGTTGATTTGGTACAAAGTAGCAAAATGGTTACCATTTTCTGTTAATTTTGGTAGTACAACGTCCAAATCAACAAAATACTCAACACTTTTTTGTTTATTTAGACTTACAAAACTTTAAACAAGTTTTTGTCATTCGAGCAATGTTTAAATTCCCACGGTTCAATTCTATGTACAATTTTCATTAAATTTTTAACTTAATCATTCACAATTCTATGTTTTTGGAACTCAACAGACTTTGGTAACCATTTGGGCAAAGTAGAATACGTTTTTTGAAAAAACTTTGAACTAAGAAAAGTTAGAAACCTAATCTAAATTTC